>VDFB02159623.1:0-44994 GCA_007258455.2 Sequoia sempervirens | reverse complement strand
CCATTTTCTACAATTAGAAATTGTAAACTTAAATTTGTAGCTTAAATTAAAGTGTCACAGTGATGCTCAATTGTAATTTCCAAAAACAATAAATGTGTTAGAAAACATAGAAAATGGCCAATAAGTTGTGTTGATAAACACTACTCATAAAGTAGATTAAGTGTTACAACAAACACCATTGAAGACCAGTTTTTCCATTTGGAATCTTTTGAATCTCTGCCTGGTACAAAGTTAAAGAAACAAAGAGCTTAAGCACTGAACTAGACATTCCACCACAAAAAAATAAAAAATTCCATTAATGACCAAAAACAACAAAAGATGGAAGAAAACCCTTGCAAACCAAAGATAACAATCAATAGACATGAGGCGACACTCCTTGTTTTCTGGTTGATGTCTTTGAAGCAAGGGAAACCTCACAATCTTTTAACTCAAGCTGCCTGCCACTATACAACTCAAGTTTATTACTACAATACTTGCACTCTTGGCTTTCTCTTTCTTATTTTAGTTTTGGGAAGCCAATATGGGTACCTTTCTCATCAATTCCTTCCTTTTTTCCATTATAGATTAGTGTTGGAAAAATTATGAGGCTACTTGGATGTAAAGGTAGGAAGAGATAGCCTGTGCTTTTAAGGGGATAGATTTGAGCTGGGTTTTTCCCACACAGAGACAGTAGAGATTCTATGAAGCTTAATCTATCTTCAATGTAGGGATATATTCTTTGTAATATCCTTGATTTTCATTTTTTTTGTAATACTATTGATTCCTGTTTCTTTTGGTTGGAAGTATTTGGGATTTAAGATTATTAGATAAGAAAGCTTTTGGTTGTTGAAGCTTTTTTGGGGCTTATAAATCCAACAATGAAGCATACAATGGTCATATTTTATTTTTACTTAAGATAATGTTCACTATTCTGTTATAGATGTCAACATCATGCAATTTTTTATCCATCCAAGAAAACTAATGTTTCATATAATTCAACCAAATTTGATCTCTTATTGTTACTTCATAAAAAAGTATACTGACAGTTATTGAAGCTAAGCCTTCATTAAAACCTCTTAATGGAATCAAAGGTTTTGTTGAGTGTGAAGGAGGAGAGCATTGAACACTCCATATCTACAAAAAGCTAAGGCATGATAACTAGCAAAACAAGGAAGGAGTAGGAGTTAATGATTCTGAACTTCATCTTAAATGTGACTAGACTTCTCGTTAATGTAGAAGTGTGCGATTAAAAGGTGGTGAGTTGCTCAGATGCCACACGACATTGCAATCACTCAACCAGTCCTATTATTATATTGTCCAATCTACTATATTTTTTTGGATTTGTTTACATTCGTAAACCTTATGGAAATCTATAATCCAATCTATACCTACTACTATCTTCCCAAAAATATGTAATGCCATCTATAAATCCTACTATCAAATGATCTCTTCTTTCATTTGAAAACAAAAATGTGGTTTAAATTGTTTGAAAAAAAACAATGTACGGGTAAGTGCACTAATCAGTGACACAATTTAGGTGTCAAATTGTAAAAAATTGGAATTTTTTTGAAATTCTCCATTTGGCGAGCGTCAAATTTGGTGTGTGCCAAATGGAAAAGAAAAATAAAATCTCAAAAACGTATTTCAAACCCTCATTTTTCTTCAACCCATGGCTTGGCTTGGAGGATTGGAGGTCTGCAACTCGTGCTCACCAAAAAAATCCATTATTTGCATCGTTAGCTTGCTATCTTTCATGAGGATGTTGCCAACATGTTAGAGATTTCAAAGATTACGAAGAGGTATTTACTCTTATTCAATTTATTTCAAATCTGATTTAGAATGTAGATTGAAATAGGTTTTTATAATAAAATTTGGTTCTAATCATCAGGGAATAAATCTCCACCTTGAAACTTTGAAAATTCACAGTCACCCCCTTAGGAAGAGCCTCCTATTCAAGAACAACCTAAAAACCCTCCATCAATTCATAGGAATCCTCAAGGAACATAAGAAAATGTTCTAAATCAAATTGAAAACAATAAAAGAGACATTGAAAAATTAATTGGAAGATTAACCAAGCATGGTGAAACCCACCCTTATAGGAGAGGGATTGCAGAATCATTGACGTCAATTGTATCTCATGTAGGAGAAATGAGTAGAAAATAATTTCTTGGTCAACTAAGAGGCATGAGATGAGAAAATATTATGCTAGAGGTTTGTCATATGTAGATGTTAAAAAACAAAAAAATAGAAAATCCGACTTGTGTGCCCTATTTACAGACTTGAAAACCAATGCACCTTTGTCTCATACATGCAAGAGGTTCCCCATACATTGATGCCACCATGAGTGAATTAAAAATAATTTTTGGGAGTGGCGATGGATGGTATTTGACCAACCTCCATGCAATAACCATGAGGTACCACAATAATTTTTGAGTAAACTCTATTGTGAGTTTATCCTGAATAAGATGCCAAATTATTTTGACATCTTATACTTTCAGGGTAGAGGTGGGCTCCACACATGATAGACCTGCTGTACGACATAATCCACAGTTGGCATCAAGACCCTTGGCCAAACCCATGGTGGACCATGTCGCCGTTCCTTCCATTGTTAAGGATAGTGTAGAGGTGGAGATGCTGGAGTCAATTGGATCACTCACCGAGACCTTTTTACAGTGTGTGAGGCCTCTAGTAGAGCCTGGTGTGGAGGAGACGTGTAGGCCCCGAGCTCCACCCCACCATTATGGCACTTGTGGTATAGTTTGTACTTATGATTATCATAGTGCTCAAAATGCAACTACAAAACCTACATCAGTTGTAGAGGCGATGGATTTCATAGATGATATGTTGAATGATACATTTAACATTGACAATCAGGTAAAATTTATCAAGTTTATTTAATGTTGTTTATTAAATTATATTTTAAAATTTAAGAATAAGTAAATTAGTAGAATTTTGATTTGATGAAATTTCAAGGTTAGAGTCTTCATGAGACATGCCCCATTCCTATAGACTCTTATTCGTTCTTGACGTTGAGTCCACATGTATGCAACTAGTATTAAAATATTATTATTTCATTTAAACAGTTGAATTTATATTTGAATGTTTGTCTCATAACATGCTTTGGATTTCAAATAGTTTCCTAGTGGACCTTTGACCTCCACACCTCGCAATTCATTTCCTTAAGGACCTTACACTCAAGTAGCCTTTATTCAATAACGATGTTTTAAAACAATTCTAGCTAGTTTTCATAATTTTGCACATACAAATCTAAAAAATTGATGAGAAACATAGACATTGCATTTTTATTCCTTGATTGTGTCACATTATCTTCTCCTAATTCACATTTTGTTCCTTTATTCCTTCCTAATCCCATCCCATTAACATTTAATAGTTCATCCTACCATTTACTCTTTCATTTACCATTTGTAGATGTTGACATCAAACAACCTTGGTAATGTTGGTGGCACGATGGACCATGAACTTGCTGCAACAATAGCCAGTTCTAATCCATTGAGAGATGTATACAACAGATTAGTTGATTTGACATTATATTTTCTCTTTTACAATCTTATAGAAAATTTTAACGATACTTTTGTGTAGCTTAATTTCTATCTTGATGGTTGCTACAGGTGGTTGTCACTCTAGATCATGGATGTGCTAATGATGTAAATGTGAATGATGACTATCTGTATGTGGTAAGTGATTATACTTTGTTATATGTCATTCCACAATTCAATTTCTGTGTATTAACATCTTTACATTTTATGGAATCAGTTGAAGGTCCAAAGTGAAGAGAGGAGGACTAGCGAGCGTGTTCAAAAGACATTAGAGAACCAACAATCACTCCATCCAGCCAAATTTTGAAGGCAACAGAGGATCTATTTCCTTCCCCTAGAGGGAAATGACTATTTTATGGTTTTTTGTTGTATGCCTATGTGGCATTTTGGAACATATGTTTTGTACAAGCGATATATACGTGAAATTTTTTGTCCATAATATGGCTCCTTTGTACTAAGCTTGTATTGATTTTTTGGATATATTCTATATAATTTTATCAATATATATCATTGTATACATTACAACTTTTTGATTAAAATTTTTTATGTTGCTACTACCATTCTTGAATGATGTTATCATGTGTATTGTGTAAATCGTATGTGTGAATTTTGTAGGCATGGATTTTGTTTACATATAATGCTTAATTAATTACTGTGCTCCATCTAAAGTGTATTGTGTAAATAAGCTGCATTCCTGGTGGTTTGTATCCTTTGGAATGCTTCAAATACTTTTTCCTCACTTATTCACATGTATGCTTCACTTATTCATACATATACTTCATGTATAGTGCATTTATTCACGTGTATGATTCATGCTTCGAATGCATAGCAACAAAAATATTTTGGGGAAAAATTTGACAAACCAAAAGTATAAGAGTTTTTAAAAAAGTCTGGAAAAAATCATATTTAAAAGAAGGCAAAAATTTTAGAAGAGATAAAATCTATTTATTTTGAAATTAAAAGGTATTTCCATAGCATATAGAGATATAGTGATCAAATAAAATAAAGATTTTAACTAATGAATTGTAAAATTATATTTTTTTGTAGTTTATATTCATATCGTTGATTACATTTTATTGCACATCTTTCAAAGTCAAAGCATTACTTCACACTGCATAACTAATAACTAGATGCTGATAGATGACAAAATTTCAATTACAATATATTTTTTACAAATTCAACCTAAGCAGTTATGCAATTACTTCACATTGCATAACTAATAAGTAGAAGCAGTTGCCAATTGTATTTTGCTATCATGGCATTCTATGAGGCTAGATTTATTTGACGTATTTTATCAAATAGTTCACTACCTTGTCTATGTTACCAGAATTTTCATACATGTCTACCAAAGTATTTTGTCAAACAGTTCATTTCCTTGTTGCTATGTCTAAAAGCATAAAACAAGTGCTTTCAAACAAGCTATGGATGCTTGGAAAAAATATATCAAAAGCATAATAGCAAGCAATACTATAGATAATGCAATGAACTGCTTGAAAAAAATTCTTGAAAGACATGTGGTCTCATGGTGATGGAATGCCATGACATGCAAATTGCTATGGATTTCATGCCATTCCATCACCATCAGACCATGTTTCTTTGAGGCATTTTTTCAAAAAATTCATTGACTTGTCTATGCTACCACATTTTTCATACATGTTTACCAAAGAATTTTATCAAAAAATTCAGTGCCTTACTAATATGGCTAAAATCCTAAAATAGGTTCTTGCAAACAAGCTATGGATGCTTGGAAAAAATCTATCAAAGCATAATAAGAAGCAATAACATAGACAAGTGATACAGAGATAGGAGACCCAAACCCTCTCAAAGTGTCAACTTTCCTTCAAGAGGAATCTAACAAGATTAAAATGATCTATTGGACCAATCCAAACAACTCCCAAATTTTGAAATCAATCAGAGGTAGGATTTCCCACTTTCACCCTTGCAAACCTCGTAGTAGTGCAAACTTGTTTTTAGGCACTTAACTCCACAACTTCCCAAAAAATTGACAAATAAAAGGATGATTCAAACACCCATTACAGATTTACAAAACATATCTTAGCCCCCCATATGACTCCTATGGAAAAAATTTGAGAAAACTAACATTCTCACCATTTTAGGTCTCCAAATAGGTCAATTTTACAAAGGACCCCCCTCTTAAACTTGTGCAAATACTCTAAGAATTTAGGGAAGAAATTGGAAGGTTATCAAAATCCAAAATAACCCATTATATTTCATTTGTATGACCACCTCCACACCAAACCCAAAAACCCTTGTTTTGTGCACTTTTGATGAGGGTTTATTGAAAAAGACATTTCCAATCCCTTCCCAAACTTTCCACCTAGTAGAACACCTTGAATTCACCCCCACAAGCTTAAAAGTTCATAAGATAACTTTTCCTAACACTCCATCATTAGGTTCACGTCTATACCCATTAAATTCACACATTTTATAATGGAAATAACCCTAGCGGCTCACTGAAATCAAGAAATATGCCTTCCCTGCACAAAAAAAGATGAATACATGTTTATTTCACTATCTAAGCCTATCCATTGAGTTACAAGACTATATAGTGGGTGGAAGGCTTAGAAACCTATTTTGTTCCCTTTCAAAACCCCCAAAACAAGGTAAATTAGCAATCCCAGAAAAATAAAGATTTCTCCCTCAATTTTCATGATTAAGACCTCAAATCTGAAGCATTAGAGAGCATAGGTAGGCTATACGGGTCCATACCAAGCATTCAAAGTTTAGAAAAATAGGAAAAAAGTTGCTGAGAACATTGTATTTCATGAAAACAAAATGTGTACAATCTTCAAACTGCCTTCAACAACCTTGCACTAGCCATTTTTGAGGATTTTATAATGATTACATTCAAATCCAACTTCTCGCAATGTCTACAACTACTAAGTAACAAATTTTCAAAGGAGGTAGCCGTTGGTTTTCAAATTTGCTGCATTTATGTAACTTACAAATTTGAAATTTTCCTCCTTACTCTTTATTATTTCCTAATCCACTAGACCCTCTTAAATGACTTTCTATTCTACTTACCTTGACAAAATTTGACCATCTTGACAAATTTTAACATGACTACAAGTTATGGACAAATTATCAAATGGAAACTCCAAATCATTTTGGAAACATGAGAATGGTTTAAGTAGACCTTATTGAAACAAAAAAAAAGAAGCAAACTCTCCTATCTTAACTACAATTCCATCCATGACCATTCAGTACCATATTGGGAGGCTTGGTGCTCTTGCACCAACAAGGCAATGAACTATTAAAAAAAGTGCCTCAACGAAATGTGGTCTTGATTTTCTTGTCATGGCATTCCATCACCAAGAGAACACATTTCATTGAGGATCTTTTTTCAAACAGTTCATTGCCTTATCTATGCTACCACATTTTTCATACATGTCTACCAAAGCATTTTATCAATCAATTCAACTCCTTGCTGCTATGGATAAAAGTCTAAAATAGGTGCTTTCAAACAAGCTATATGGATGCTTGGAAAAAAATCCATCAAAGCATAATAGTAAGTAATAGCATAGACAAAGTAGTGAACAATTTGAAAAAAATGCCTCAAAGAAATGGGGTCTCATGGTGATGGAATTCCATGACAAGAAAACTCCCTGGATTTTCATGGCATTCCATCACCATGAGACCATATTTCTTTGAGGAATTTTTTAAAATAGTTTACTACATTGTCTATGCTACCATATTTTTCATACATGTCTACCAAAGCATTTCATCAAATAGTTCACTATCTTGCTACTATGACTAAGAGCCTACAACAAGTTCTTTTGAACAAGCGATGGATGCTTGGAAAAAATCTATCAAAGCATAATAGTAAGTGAAAGCATAGACAAGGTAGTGAACTAGTAGTATGCGATGGATGCTGCCATGTTTTACAAATGAGGGGTGAGCTCAATTTATAGGCTCCTCAAATACAATTCAATGGCCAAGATTGATTTTGAATCAACGAACGAGATTACAAAATAAAACCCTAATTAGGGTTTTTCACAACTAACTACCTCTCGACTAATGAGAAAATTACATTTGGGGACACTTGTCCTTCTACTAAATATAAACCAAAAATAAAAATTTGTTGCATTATGAAGTGTCAGGTTCATTGAACCTAAACATGCTAGCTTGGAAAAATTTGATTGGTTGGAAGATGATGAGGCACCATCTCAACGTGTTGGATGTCCCCTTTGATCTTTGTCTAAGGCGGACTTCAAGATATGTTTTCCATCTCCTTTTTTTAGCTTGGGGTATAATTTAAGTTGTTTTTTCCATGTATGCTTTGAGTTGGGCCAACTTTATGTTGTCTTTTCCATGTATGCTTTGAGTTGGGAGGACTTTACCTTTGTCTTGGACAAGCATTATTCAAGCTGAGGAAAAACTTGACAATAGTTTGGACATAAATTTTCTTTCCCAAGCAGACTTTGCATCATCTTTTACATTTTCCTTGGCCATGGGCATGACAGACTTTGCTTGTGCCTTGCCAAGATTGGGCATACCTGCTCTTGACTTAGACATGCTGATTTTCCTTCCAAGCAAAAACCAAGAGAGGTTATTGTAGAGGGGAACAACACGATCCCATAGGCTTAGATGATAAGTTTCTAAGCATCACAATGTCTGAGTATTGTCATGCTAAAGTTTTCAACCATTTTGCACTTCGAACTCTTAAGGGATTCAACCAATTGAAGGTAGCAGAGCGATTCAACGCATTTGGGTGAAAAAGAGGACCATTCCTAGCGTAAAAGTACCCACTCAAACAAATTGGAATAGTTATTTTGGTCACATGAGTTGCATAATGAAATTTCCACCAATTGCAACTTTTCATTACTTGCATTTGACAACTTTTTCCCCAAGAGAAATCTCCCCGCCATAGGCAAAAAACCTCCGAGATAGTGAAAACTGAGAGAGGTTATTGTAGAGGGGCACAACAAAAACCCATAGGCTTTGAACATAGGTTTCTAATCCTCATGGTGTCTGAGTAATGCCATGCTGAAGTTTGAAGCTATTTTGCACTTCAGACTCTTAAGGGATTCAGTTGGTTGAATGTAGCTCAGAGCGATTCGACACATTTGGGTGCAAAAAAGGACCATACCTAGCATTAATGTACCCACTCGGATGCATTTAAATAGTTAGTTTTGTCACATGAGTTGCAAAATGAAAGTTGCACTACTTTGCAACTTTGCACTACTTGCATTTGACAACTTTTTCCCCAAGAGAAATCTTGCTGCCACAGGAAAATGCATCTGAGATATTATGTAATGTCCCCAATTTATCCCTGCACTCTTCATGTGGATTTAGGCACCTATTTTCAAAAATCCATAGGCTACTCAGATCTACAAATTTAGGGTTTCCACTTTCAGTATGTCTTGCTTCCAGCTCAGTTCAACTTTCCATTGGTTTTGAGGTGAACTTACTATTTTTGGAATTGTCTATTTTTAGTAAGTCTGATGTTGGTAGTGGGGTCATCAATAGTTCAGCTTAGGTCATCATGCTATTTTTGGCAATCCATCACTTTCAGTATTGGTGTTGGTTTTGGTTATCTCCTTGGATTGAGTTTTATACTTAGTCAATTTCATGTGTTTAAGTTGTACCCCATGCCTAGACTTGACGACTTCAAGTTTTTTTAAAGAGTGGACATTAAGGGGTCAAGTTGAGCATTTAATGATTTAATAAATGCTTTATTGTTGCATTTTGAATTGGACACCAAAAAGGGAAGATGAATAATATTTTATTATTTCAAAATAAAGTGAAAGGTTGAAGTGGCATCCCTTTTGGAAGTTGAAGTGATTTGACTTCTTGGAATTCAGAGTGTTTCATTTTCTATTTGAAGCTTATTTATTGAGGCCTTGCTCATTCATTCTCATCTTTGGAAAATATTGTAAAGTTATGCTGCTAGTTTGAAATACAAAATCTGGCTAAGGGAAAGCTTAGAAAGTTTAATCCATTCTTCAGGCCTAAAACTATGGTTCCCAGAATGGTCAATTGGGAGTTTGCTTCATCCAGAAGTACATATTGAACATTATTGTGGAGTTTTGGTGCAATATTTCCAGTTTTCATGTTGCTGGTTATTATTTGGCTGAAAGAGATTTTTACATACAACTTTTTGTGTGATTTAGTTTTGATCCTGGGAGTTGGTCCCATCAATTCCTTGACTATTGGCGACCCCTTTTGGAGAGTTTCAAAAATTTTAATGAAGTACAAATTTTTATCTAAAGAAATCACCCCTTTTGGAGGCCATACCACTTGTAGAAGGCTTTGGAGGTCGAACAAAAAATTATGTAATGAGTTTTGATGCAAAATTTGTATGGTGAATTGGCCGCCTACCTTC
Source organism: Sequoia sempervirens (assembly GCA_007258455.2). NCBI lineage: Eukaryota > Viridiplantae > Streptophyta > Pinopsida > Cupressales > Cupressaceae > Sequoia > Sequoia sempervirens. Next base: position 35,112 of record VDFB02159623.1, on the reverse strand, counting down.
TAGAGAGCCATTTCATTTTGTTTCAATCAATTCATAGGTATATTGATAAAGTTGTGAGCATTTGTTTGGTTTTTCTAATTGCTGATAGACATTTCCAGATTGCAGATTTATATATTAGATTGTTATAGTTTTATGATTTTGGCTTCTAGCATCATTATTTGAGAGGTTTTTCATTGAAGAAACTATCCTTTAATTGTATATTGTAATGATGGTAAAAACACTTGAAAATTGTAGTTATTTTTCATTTGTAAAACTGAAAACAGTTGTACTATTTTAGTTCTTTAATTTGTTTCCTTTTCTTGTAATTAATTCACATCATTATAACCCCTAGATGGTTTACCGCTAGTGTGGATAAAGAACATTCTAGAAGCTTATCTCTCTTATTTGCAGCTATTTCTACTCATTGTAAAGCTAGTTAGTAGTACTAACGACTATTTCATTTTATTGCTGCAATTTATACTTGATTACACTCCCACAATTGAGTGGTTGAGTTTTAGAATAAACATCTTTATTTTTTGTAAATTCCCCCCACAAAATAAGTGGTTGTGTGGACTGTTCTCCCCCAAGAAATAAATGGAAGGGAGGAATTAATTTTTGGCTTGCCGCCTTAATAATGTTATAATCTTACCCACTAAATAAGTGGAGTATTGCCATTGCTTGTGGATGTCTGCATCAGTAGATGAATTGTAATTTTAGTTTAGTTTATACCTAATGATCCTCTGACCATATGTTATCACCTCGCCCACATTGGGATCTTGGTGAAAATTCTTGGTTAGAGTTACTTTCCATGCTGATTTGCATTTGGATCTAACGCTACTAAGTGGTTTGATGCTGGTTTGTGTGTCTAATTTTGGGGAAAAAAGTAAGGGGATTATTTCATAGCAAAAACTGAGAGAGGTTATTGTAGAGGGGCACAAAAAATCCCATAGGCTCAGACGAGAAGTTTCTAAGCATCACAAATTCGGTGTATCATCATGTTGAAGTTTGCAGCCATTTTGCACTTCATAATCTTAAGGGATTCAACCAATTGAACGTAGTTTAGAGTGATTCAACATGTTTGGGTGTGAAAGAGGACTATTAATAACGTAAACATACCCACTCAAATGTGTTGGAATAGTTATTTTGGTCACACAAGTTGTAGAACAAAAGTTACACCACTTTGCAACTTTGTACTACTTGCATTTGACAACTTTTTCCCCCAAGTGAAATCTCACCACCACAGGAAAACACCTCTGAGATAGTGAAAAATGAGAGGTTATTTTAGAAGGGCACAACATGATCCCATAGGATTAGATTAGAAGTTTCTAAGCATCATGGTGTCCGAGTATCGCCATGTTGAAGTTTGCAGCCATTTTACACTTTAGACTTTTAAGGGATTCAACCGGTTGAACGTAGCTCAGAGCGATTTGGAATATTTGGGTGTGAAAGAGGACCATGCCTATAATTAAAATACCCACTTAGATTCATTAGAATAATTTGTTTGGTCACACGAGTTACAAAATGAAAGTTGCACCACTTTGCAACTTTGCACTACTTGCATTTGACAACATTTTCCCCAAGAGAAATATCACCACCATAGGAAAAGGATTCCAAGATAGAAAAAAATGAGAGAGGTTATTTTAGAGGGGCACAAAATGATCCCATAGGCATAGACAAGAAGTTTCTAATCCTTACGGTGTTTGAGTAACATCATGTTGAATTTTGCATCCATTTTGCACTTTAAAATCTTAAGGGATTCAACTGGCTAAATGTAGCTTAGAGCGATTCAACATGTTTGGGTGCAAAAAAGGAACATTCCTAGCATAAAAATACCCAATTGGATGCATTGGAACAATTATTTTGGTCGTATGAGTTGCAGAACGAAAGTTGCACCACTTTGCAACTTTGCACTACTTGCATTTGACAACTTTTTCCCTAAGAGAAATCTCGTTGCCATAGGAAAACACCTCTGAGATAGTGAAAATTGAGAGAGAGATTATTTTAGAGGGGAAATCCAATATTCCATAGGCTTTGACGAGAAGTTTCTAAGCCTCACAGTGTCCAAGTAATGTTATGCTGAAGTTTGCAACCATTTTTCACTTCAAACTTTTAAGGGATTTAGCCAGTTCAACGTAGCTCAAAGAAATTCAGCATGTTTGGGTGTGAAAGAGGATGATTCCTAGTGTTAACGTACCCAATTAGATGTGTTGGAACAATTATTTTGGTCGTACGAGTTGTAGAACAAAAGTTGCACCATTTCGCAACTTTGCACTACTTGCATTTGACAACTTTTTCTCCAAGAGAAATCTCGGTGCCACAGGAAAACGCCTTTGATATAGAAAAAAATGAGAGAGTTTATTATAGAGGGGAACAACAATATCCCATAAGCTCTAACAAGAAGTTTCTAAGCCTCATGGTGTCCGATTAACGTCATGTTGAAGTTTGTAGCCATTTTGCACTTCAAACTCTTAAGGGATTCAATAGACCAGAAGGCTCAAACTCAATCAAATTGAAAAATTTCCTTGAAGAGGAATTTAACAAGATTAAAATGGTATTTTAAATAAATTAAAAAAAATCTTGCAACTTAGAAAACAATTAGAAGCACCATTTCTCAATTTCACCCATGAATTTTAGTAGTAGTGCAAACTCAGTGTTTGGCCTTTTACTCAAATACTCTCCAAGACACCTGAAAAACATATGATTGTTTCAAACACCCATTTTAGAGTTTTAATACATATCCAAAATTCAAAAATAAGTCTTTTGGAACAACCTCCTAAAATCACCCCTTCTACATTGACCTAATTAGGTTGATTAGGCCTAAATTACAAAGCAACATATCTTTAAACTTCTCTCAGGCCCTTGAAACCTTCAAGCAACATTTCCTATTCCCTCAAACCTTTGAAACCACAATTTGTTCCTAGGGTTAACCCTTCCAACATAGCAAACCGGAAAACCCCCAATTTCATGCCAAACTAAGAGGGTTTACTCAAAATACCACTTGCACAACCTCCTAGACCATGCCATTGACTCAAAAATGTGTATTCTAACCCCTATGTGCTCAAAAGTTGAAAAAAAATCTGCACTGTCATTGATTTTCACAAACCCTAGGCTGAGGGCTCCATTTTCATGTGTTTTCTTTAACAAAAATCAATGGGACAACAAGCTTATCTCCTTTGTTCCTTCCCCACAACTCTAATCATACAACTTACAACTTAATTAGACTCCCTAGGGCCCATTACACTAGTTACAATAGATACAATCGGTGTATGGGCCCTTTAAGACATATTTTTTATCACAAAACCTTCAACAAAGTGCTCTCACCCTGTCACAGGAAAACAATGATTTCTTCAACAAATATTTATTAAATTATTTCAAACTTGATGCAAAATAAGGCTAACACAATCCTCCACGAGAAATGAAATATTACATAGAAAATTTCAGTCTATATGGCTCGTACAGGTTTGCAAAATGTGAAACAACCATGTTCTAACCTTTAACTGTTTGGAAACAACCATGTTCTAACCTTCTTCCAAACTATTTCTTCAATATGCTACTTCAAGCTATGACTCCTAGGCCTAAATTCATGCTTTTTCCATAGGGGCAGTGTGGAAATTTCCACCAAATTTATTTTCCACCCATTTTATTCTACCGTAACTTAGTTGAATGGCATAATTAGGTGTAGGGGGCATGTGTGCATGATTTCAGGAGCAGGGGTGGCCATTTGGGGGTTTGGGCATGATGCCTAGTTGTCAAGAATGTGTGTTTCAAGTGAAATTTAGAGGTTAAGAGTAGGCAGTGATGGAAAACACTTAGGGAAACACTTTTGAAGAGTTAATTAAGCAAGGGAAAACATATTTGAAGGTGTTGGAGGCATTCAAATAATGAGGAGAGGTCTAAAGGTGAGGTTTTCAATAAACCCCATTTGAAACTTTTCAAAAGTGAGGCTTTTGAGTTTTGGAGTGTTTGTGACTATTCATTGGAAGATGATTGTTGATTTAGTGCTTATGTACCCTCATCATGATTGTCCAATGGTGTTTTGTGTCTAGAAGTAATATTAAAGGGTAGTTGGTTTGTTGAGAGTTTTCCACCCTGCTCTGCATCATTTTGACATGTTTATCAACATAAAACTATGATATTTTTTGTATTTCAATATGTAATGATAATAAAATATGAAATATATGTAGTGTAAGACAATGCCATATATGTGTATTTAAACGTTAAAGTTAAAATGTTAAACTTTACCATTGTTCTTGTCTTCAAATTTGTTTAAACTATATAATTTAACCATAATATAACTAAGCAATATATGATATAATTTAACCATTATTTATTATTTTTGATTGTCAACTATATAATATAACCATTACTTTTTATGATATTGTACATTGATATTTAACCATTGCTGAAGATTAAATTTTTGAATAGTTTAAACATGCACATGACGTACAAATTATTTCGATTCTCAACTTCTATAGATGAAATTATCCAATAATCAAGTGTAATTCCATATACAAAAATGGCATCAATTCCAACTCAAACAAATTTTTACAAAGTGTGGCATATGCCATCTTGATATCTATTTAAAATATACATGCCAAAATGTCTATCTCATCTTAAACTGTTAGTGGATCATCAAAATGGAGCCTCTTTCAAGCACTCTTTGGCTATGAAGGTAACTACACAAGAAAAAATCAAACCACAATTGAGATTATTTATATTATATAATTTAAAATCAAATAATTAAAATCAAAATTAATATACATTGAATAATAATTGAACTGTAAAATTGAAATCTTGATTACCTCATTTATATACGTCTCTTCAAACCGTCACAAGTCCTAGAATATGCCACTCTCAAAGAACCAATCATACCAAATTTTGCAATGTCAATCTATATAGGTGAGCACAAAAAAATCAAATTGATACAAGTTAGCATACAATTGTTGGTAATAGGAACATATTTACTAAACACAAAATAAAATAAACACATGCCTCTTTAGGCATCTCTTTTTCTTTATCTCCTTCAGCTATTTCAACACCTCCTCCCTGAGGTGTTTCAACACCTACTCCTACAAGGGGAAAATAAGATAAAAATATAAGTTAATATATAATTTAATTAATGACAATTCAAATGAAAATCAAGTATAAAATGCATGAATTCAGGCCTAAAACGCATGGGTTGAAGTAGTAAATTGAATAATTTGTTTTGAAGAAGGCTAGAACCAGTTGGTTTTAGTGAGATTTGGTGGGTTTTGATGTGTTTGAAGGTTTTCAAGGACTGGGGAGGTCATGTGTATGTTTGGGCATGAAGCCCTAGTTGAGAGAAGCACATTTTTAAATGGAAAATTGAGGTTTTAGAGACTAAAAGTGGGTGAAGTTTGGGGGAAGCATAATATTAAGGATTATTAAGCATGTGCAGGCTTAGAAAAGGGTGTTTGAAGTGGTCATAAGGTCACAAGAGGTCTAGAGATGGGTCTTTCAATGTATTCTCCATAATCCCACTGTACTATAGGGGCAACTAGGCCAACTAGGCCTCTTTTCCAAAGAGACACCTTCCCAAACACCTGCAATCAATTCAAACACCATAGAAATCATCAAATAGGTTACCAACCTTAAGATCTCATAATTTTTAGAGCTCCAACTGCTCACCAAGCTACCGATCCACAAAACCCTCACTCTCAAGCCACCAAACCTAGGTTTTCCAAGGAGCCTTATTGAAAATCACTCTTCCCACAATTAAATATCACATAAAAAACCCCAAAAATCCCATATGATGTCTGTACATGCTCAAAAGACTCTCACAAATGACTACCCCAAAGGATTTCATCCATTCACACTCTAAAATGATGCAGAGCTAGCGGCTCAAACTCAACCAAATTGACAACCTACCTTCAAGAGGCATATAACAAGATTAAAAGGCCTATTAGAGAAATTTCAATTATTACCCAATGTTAGACAACAATCAAATACATATTTTCTCACTTTCACCCATGTAACCTTGTATCAGTGCAAATCTAGTTTTTGGCCTTAACTCCAATATCTTCCAAAACACATGGAAAAAAAAATGGACTCAGATACACATTTCAAAGCTATAAAACTTACGTAAACCCCAACATTAACTGTTTTGGACCAACATGGAGATCCAAAACCCCTACCATGGAAAAAACCTAATGAAATAGGCCTCTTTTTCAAATAGAGTACCCTTTATCCTTCACCAAAACCTCTAAAACCTTGGGGAAACAATTAAAATTCCCAAAAAACATAGAATCCACAATTAGATTCCACTTGTATGGACAAATCAACCCCAAACTCAAAAACCCTCATTTTATGCACTAAATTGATGAGGGTTTATTGAATATGATGCTTCCAGACCTCCTCAGACCTCAAAACCAACTTGAACACTTTCCAACAGCCTTGTACATGCTTAATGATTCAAAATACATGACTCCCATATATATTCCACCAAACCCTAGACAAAAACCCCCATTTACATGCATTTTCTACACAAAACTCATAGGAACAACAACCCCGGTCTACTTTATTCCTTTCTCACAACATAAATCAATATCTCTAGCATCTAATAATCCTCCATAAGACCCAATACACTAGTTATAGTGAGAACAGTTGGTGTAAGGGTCTTCAAGACATGATTAAGGCTATAAAACCCCAAAATAGGGTATACCCGGTTGTTCACAAGAAAAGAACTATGAAATGCTTCAAATTCTTTGTTAAACATTTAGATCTAATGTAAAACACAAAAGATTCATGCCAATACACTCTTCATAAAGAAATTACTCAATGAAATGACTGTATGTTATCGTACAGGTCTGGAAAGGATAGGAAAATTTAGAAATTTGCTGCTAATCGTGAGAATTCAATTGGATTTCTTCACAAAAACATTAAGCCAAAAATACAAGTTATGAACACCACCTTTTTAAAGGTCTCTTGATTAAATAAAATTGACATAACAACCTCCGACTGAATTTTGAATCCCTTATTAGCCGTTGAAGTGCCAAATTACATTTGTTTACCTATCTTTGTTAACAACTCATTTGATTCCTTTTACATTCTTTTACTATTTGACCCTCCAAAACATCTAAATCATTTCAAATAATACATTTAAAGAACCTATGTTGGTCTAATTAGACCTGATGAAACCCTAAAACATGACCTAATACATAAGAAGCAACATGAAACTACTTAGACCCCATTTGTCATCATTGACAATTATTGCTTCACATATTTGACCTTGTTTATAAAAATGGATCAATGAGACACCAAATGATCTTTATAGACCTTATTAAAGCAAATAAACATCAAAATAACTTTTCAACCTCCCTAGACACACCTAATGCTCCAATTGTGAAAGTAAGGTGTAGGTGCTCCTGCACCATAAAACCACTCAAATTCACTCAAAATCACACATTTTCACATGCAAGGCTACATGCCATCACCCCAAAATAATCTCCTCTACTCCAAGAATCATCTTCTAACCTATTCCCCACCTAATGGACTCATTCCACCAAGCTACAGTATATACATTAGGTGGAATGAGCCATTAAATGACTTGATGACCTCAAAACTTGAAATTTAGACTTCTAGACCCACCTATAGTAAAATCCACCCTAAGAGCTCAAAAAAAGATGGATTTCAATACCAAAAAAACCAAAATGTGGCTAATGTTGATGACATCCCTTTACCCAAATCAAAACACTTTTATTTAGCTCCAGAACCACCTATAGTAAAATCCACCCTAAGAGCTCAAAACGAGATGGATTTAAATACCACAAAAAACAAAAATGTGGCTAACACATCCCTCTACCCAAATCAAAACACTTTTATTCAATTCCCTTTGGCCTTCCCTAACTGTTCAACTTCCCTACTATGTATTTCTTGCACTTCAAAATTTGAAAAATGACACTTTGCACTAATTTAGAAAATTTTCAACGAAAAACCTTCTAACTCACTAATAACCACTAAAGTAGACTTATTACATCAATAAATGGTCTATATGACCTTATCCAAGCCAAAAAAATACTTCATCACCCTAATGACAACCACCGAAGCTTGGTGCCCCTACACCAAATAGTGGTGCAGGAGCACCTACACCTTACTATGCTCAATGTGATTGGTGTATTGGGACTCATGGAGAATGTTTAGGTGTTAGGGAGAGTGTTTTATGTTGAGAGAAATAAATAAAGTAGATTGGGTTGCTGCCCTGTTGAGCTTATGTGGGAAAATGCATGAAAGTGGAGGTTTTAGTCTAGGGTTTGGTAAAATATGAGTGGGAGGTCATTTATTTTGAATTATTATTTAGGGTTTCTTAAGAGTGTTTGAGTTGATTTTGAGATCTAAGGAGGTGTGGAATGTAGGTTTTTTAGTAAACCCTCTTGGTTTGGCTAGAAATCAAGGGTTTCATAGTTTTCTATCTTAGAATCGAATTAACTCTAGAAAATAATTGTGGATTTAGTGGTTTGAGGGCATGGGAAATTCTGCCCCAAAGTTTTATTTTTTTGTGATAAGTATAAAGGTGGGTTGCTTTGTAATTTAGGCCTAATTAGCCTAATTAGGACAACATAGGAAGGGAGTTTTAGGAGTTTGGTCCAAAGGACTTGTGTATGAACTTGAGATATGTTTTGTAACTCTATAATGGGTGTTTTAATAATCTATTGGTTTGTCAAGTATTTTGGGAAGTGTTGGAGTTAAGGGCCTAAAACCAAGTTTGCACTGATACTAGGGTTGCAAGGGTGAAAGTGGGAAATTCTACTTCTGGTTGTTTTCAAACTTTGGGAGTTGTTTGGATTGGTCTACTAGGCCCTTTTAATCTTTTTATATTCCTCTTGAAGGTAGGTTGACACTTTCAGTGAGTTTGAGCCTCCTAGTTCTACATTAAATAGAGAGCAACATATAACCATCATTTTGCATATCTACATTAATGCAACTTTGCAAACCCTTATAAAATAAAACTTAAAAGCTTGAAATAAAGAAATGATCAATAAAATGAGTTTAAAAATTCAATGTGCATACTTACCACTCAATCTAGGGAACCATTTGGGTCTGCTCTACTCTTTATTGTGTCAAGTATTGCCTCGTGGTCAAACTCACACACTTTCCCCAAGTTCTTGTTCACAAGTTTGCCCTTTTATTTGATCAAATGAACGTTGGTGGTGAGGAAAAGGTTCGAGTAGTGAAGAATATTTTGATGCGTGTTGAAGTCCTCAAAAAAACAAACTACAACATTCTTAACTAGGTACCTTCTAATCCATGTTCCAGTAAGAACCACTGAACTTGTAGGATATTCTGTGTTTTCTCCATCTATAACTAGGGCCTCCAATTTATTTTTGGCCTTGATACAATGACACAAGTAAAAATTTATACCCTCTTCATTGTCTTCATCTACAATCACTAAATATACATGCCTTGCATTGATATGTTCATCTTGTTATATATATTTAATGAACATCAAAATAAAACCTGAAAGTAAGATACATTACCTATTCTAAAAGGTTCAATACATGATAAAAGTCAACAAATTATTGCATCTCAATGATTTGTAGAGCCATTAGGAGTTGATAAGTGTCAAGTGGGGTTAGAATTCTTATAGATCATTCACCAACCCACTCTGTTGACTCGCAATCATTCCATGCTCGAAGTGTACATGCAAAACAAAAGCATGCCATCTTTTGCATATGGATAGTCCATGTACCTGCATTAGAGATTCTAAAAGAGTGTAGCTCGCTCGATCCTGTTAGTGTACAAAAATCCTCATATTTTTCAATGTTAGTATCATCTACTAAATGAAAAAATCTACGAACTAAATAATTGCCTTGACTACCTAGACCCATTGCATGATTGCACCACTCGATAATTGATCTTGCATCTATCAAATTTACACAGTATTTGTACTTTAACTCTTCTTGTGCAAGGGCTCTTTTGATATATGCACCTGCTCCATCACGCTCCCCCTTTCCATGCTCGACCTTTGAAAAGTTCCACATGTTTTGAACACCACTGATCCTATGCATCTTGCTCAACTAGTAAAAAATTCTAGCATTCTTGAATTGTGATGTACAATTATCTGACCATATGATATGTTGACTGAATGATATGCCCTTGCTAGTGAGATCAAAATAGAATATTTGAAAGCAACCTTGTACAAACTTGGTAGAATGTGTGTGATCATCACTAATGTAAAAGTGATACTCCCTCAATAATTTCCTGTTATCCTTTGTACTATCATTTGCATGAATGAATGCTATATGCAAAAATATAGCAACCTATGTGGAGTCATAGTATTGTGATTTCACCTAGTTTTGTGGTTGTAGTGTGTAGTTGTCTGTGAAGTTCACAACTAAAACAATGCTATGAAGTGGAAACATGTCCTTGCATAAATTGAATTGTGATTCCAACCATTGAGCTCTATGTGTATGCCTTGCATACTCATAGACCACCTAATCATGGAAAATTCCCATAAACTGATATTCTAGAATCTTATCACTGACCAATTCACACTTCTTTGCTTCTTTCCCAAGTTTTAGATTGTAGGACACTATCTTGTATTTGCCAAATTTGAAAATTTTGTCTCCAATTGTGTGTGTACTAGCCATGTGTTCGAAAATTAGAAAATATTGCATGCCACCACAATGATGACATGTGCCATTCAAACATGACCTGTTCTAAAAAAATTGACCATCCTCTCTTTCACATAAAATGGAAGATAAGAATTCCATTAAGGATTTGGGTGGAGGAATTATGTTACTATTGACGCCAAAATTTGATGAGGTAACAGGGTCTTATGGGAAACTCAGTTTAAGGGGGACCTTTTGCGCTAAATTGGGTAACCTCCAGATTTTTAGAGAAGCCAACTTATTCTATAATGGGGTTTGGAAAGGGAAAAGGAAGCAGATATAATAAAATAAAGTCTAACCTAAGGCGATGCACCAAGATTTAAAGATGGGCATGATAAATCATAAATTTAAGGGCCTGAATGGTGTTGTAGTGTTCCAAAACATCAGATACTTTAAGATTATAGCATAGAAAATTCATTCATTGACATAAAATATCATTGCATACATTCCTACTACCAAGAAGAGTCCTTAGACATGATCTAGGTAAGCAAAATTGCATCCAACATATATAGAAATTCTCAAATGAAGTGTCAAGACAATGAAAAACATAGTTCACAGTTTGATCAAATAGCATGAAAAATAGAAAGACCGAAAAATTGGCATAGTCTGAGTGTTTTGCAATTAAATAAAATAGTAATAAAGGCTTGGCGTCTTTTGATAAAACCAACGTGTTTTTTTCAAATTTCAGACCTTTTTCTCATCACAGAGAAAAGTATATATGGAATAATAAACCTCCAACCACCTCAAAGAGCAATAACAAAAAAGATCTCGTGATCCCCAACAATGATGCTTGAATCAGAATATTCCCAAGGTTGTTACAATAGGATTGATTCAGAACAAAGCATCCAGTCATCCTGAGCATAGGTGCATTCTCAGCAATGATGGCGGTGGTCCTGGTTAGACAAGTGTTACCCTCTTGAGTGAATGTTGATGACGTGTAGTAGCCAATAGACTCATTCAACTCATTAACCTCCTACCTTTATATGAGACCCGCGGGTTAGGCATGTGGCAGCCTGTTGCTGCCCACATGAACCTTCCTCCCTTCACTATAGAGGATTTGTGTTAAGGCTACATGTGTCAAATGACCAGAGCTTTCACCAACGGAGGGAACGATCATCAGCCAGGTGCAACAGAGATGCATGGAAACATTTTGCTACCTACGATTGCTAATTCATCTCCACATTGAAGGATTTGAAAACATTAAACACGTAGCAAGTGCATACTACAGTCAGTAACCATAGGGCCTACCAACAATTTTTAGGAATGAGGGCCTCGTGGCAGCATTTTGCAGCCTGATGAGGCGTTAAAGAAAAAAGAAACAAAAGTATCTTGCAGTCACAACACGTGGAAGCACAGCGGAGTTTCCCAGGATCCGAAGGGAATGCCGATACTCAAAGTTGTGAAGAAGAGACACATGAAGTAGCATATCAAAATCTTGATAATACGGTCGAGTAGACTTGGCGATGCACAGACTGACGTATAGAAAAATAAACCCGAAGGGAGCTGGTTAAATATTTATTAACTTTTGGCGATTATCAGGGGCGTTTCGACTAAGGAACAAAGAACCCAAAATTTCTCTGGTTCTGTAGACCAGAGTGTCATTTCATTAGGCCAATGGAGTAAGAGATTGGAAAGAGCTTCCTGCAAAGGAAACCATTCATCCTCAGACAACTTAACTATGTTACGCAAATTCTCCCATGCTCCACTTAGATCAATAGTTTCTTTGTGAGGCAACACATTGGGTAAACCGACTCCTGCTTGTATATGAAATAGTAGCTGTGAGAGTGGATGAATGACTCCCTCAATGTCAGTCGCTGTGGGAGGATGGCTAAAATCCTTGAAAACCTCCGGGTCATTTTCCTTCTCCTCTATCTTTTCCACAATCTGCTCGGTCATGGAAATAGAGCCATCCTCAAGGAATAGGGATGGAAATCCCATCTTGCTTAACTTAGAGAAACCTCCCCATATGATATCCAGTGTCTTACTCAGAATAGCCATGGTTGCTTTAGTGGGCTGGAAGGTAGAGTGACAATGGATGAATTTGTTTGCCGTTTGAGCAGTAGCATCGTGATCCTCAATACCCACTCCGACCAGGCTCTCATCAGAGACCGAGTATAGCTTGATGAGAAGATCTTTGGCTTCAGGAACCTTCTCCAAGATGAAACATGGGAGCTGCTCAACCGTATCATGGGCCTCCTGGCTTAGACTTGATGCCTTTGGGATGAATCGAAGGGTAGGTTGCAGTGTTAAGCAAAAGGCCTTAATCTTTTTCTAGTGGGAAATGTACAATTCCTTAATTAGTGGAATAATGTCTGGCTATGTAGAGGGAGGTAGGAGAGAGCTTTTAAGAGAAGCAATCTACACATCTCTTGAAATAATGGCCTCAGCCAATTTTTCCTTTTTCTTTTTCTTGGACGCCAGTTGTTCCATAGAGCTACTCATTTCTTTATTCCAATTCTCCTCGACCCGGGAGTGATTTGCTAAGTGCTTGTCTAGAGAAGCATTTGTGTCTCAGAGTTCTTCCTCTATTTGAGCTTTTAGGATTTTGAATTCAACCTCTCTCTCTTGTATTATTTGCTCATATTGAGCCTATTGGCACTCCAGCTCTCCATCCTTCTGTGCCATCCCCTGACTATACTCAAGGTGAAGCTGCTCTAGTTATTCACTCTTTAGTTGCAGATTCTACTCCGCCTCTTGGTTCTTAGTTTGTAGCTCTTTTATTATGCTAGGGTCAACTGGAAACTCGAGTCTTTGTAATTTTTCCTTCAAGTCTATTCCTCTCATCCTCTACTGCCAGCACCCTTTCAGTCATGCGGGAAATATCTATCTCTAAGGATTTCTCTTTCCTCTCTAGAAAACTAACCCTTTCCCTTGCTACTTTGAGCTGCTCATCCTTCTTCTTTAACTAGTGACCAGTTTTAAGGAAGTTGGAAGTGACTACCTGTTGTGTTTCCTCCATAATTTCAACTTTATCTTACAGTTGAGCTACCTTCATGTCGAGTCCTACAACATATATCTCATAGTTTTCTGGTTTCATTTCTCTCTGAGGCTTTCTTACCCATGGGTACATGGTTGTGAACTTCAATTCTTGCTAGGTCTCATCATAAAGAGCCTGTACTTTTAGCTTAGTAGGAACGCTGTCATCTTTTTCCCTACACTTTCTCATTCTATTTGCACGTTCCTCCTTTTTTCAATCTATCTGTGCTATGAATTCAATTGGTGATGAAACTAGTCCACCTGCAAAAGGAGCACTAGAAGGCAAGACATAGGGATAGGTAACCTTCATAGGCATAGACATTTGTTTCTTCTGGAGAGTGACAGTTTATGGGAAGAAGTGGGGCACATTGCATAGTTTGGTTTGAGAACCAATAGCAGGGCTAGTCATTTGTAATGAATGGATTGGGGAATCAGTCGTAAAGCTCATCGGCTGGGACTATGGAGGGGTTTTCAATGGGGTGTTAGCTTGTTGCGATGGAAGAGGATCTACAATAATAATGAAAACAGGAGGAACACTCACAGGGGGAAAGCCTTTTGAAAGTGAGGTGAGGAAAGTGTGAGCAACAGCGGTAGGTGTAAGGCTCTACGGAGGATTAAAGACAAGCGAAGTGGTTTGCAAAAACTGGGCGAACCCTACTAAACACGTTAGACTAAAAGAAGGTAGATGGCCAATACTTATGGTAGGGATTGCTAGTAAGGCAGGGGCAGATACCAAGGAATGAGAAGCAAGAGTAGAAGGAGAAAATTTTACTTGTTGATTGGTTGATGGTGGCTCTAGAATCGTCAGTGAATCCTCCTCAGCCTTTGGTTCCTAGCAAGCCATGAGTACTCTTCCTCCGGTAGGTTCTTGCGAACCCTCTCCTATAATACTCTTCATGTGCTGCCGTTTCACAGGTGGGGTCTCTTTGGCTTCGACAGTCATCTCATGTTATTGAGTGTCCTCACAATCAATATGGTTGCAGTCCACCAGGACATCCCAATATTAGTTGATTTGTTCAACAGATGACTTCCAACTCATCATCAATAATGCACCTTAAATATTAAAAAAAATAATTTAGTTGAGGATACCTTCTTTCATCTGTTCGAATATTTGGTTATAACGAATTCATGTGTCTTAAAAGGTAATATGCATTCATCAAACTATGTTATTCAAAGGCTTTATTAAAATACTGTGAAGATGGTCACAATCTTGTTGGAAAATAATTCATAAAAGCTTGTAGAGTGGTGTAACAACCAATATGGATGCAATTCTTCCCAACACACCAATTTTAATTGAGTTAATTAGGACATGCCTATCCACTCATCATCAATTGTGTATCTCAAATTCTATTTGGTGAAGGGAAGCTCATTTCATTTAGTGAAACATTAGGTTGGAAAACTGTAATAGAACTCAATCTTCAATGGTGTTAAGCATTCATTGAACTATATTATTCAAAGGCTTTGGGAAATTCACGTGAAGATGGCCGTACTATTGTTAGAAAAATATTTCATATGATTTTCTCTCAAAATGGGAGCATTTTATTATGTGGAAATGAGATTTCACTCTATTACATGCTTATGTGGCACTTGTTGTTCTAAGGCCTCCAACATGTTCAACTTGTTTTCTTAATCTTAGTTTTACTAGGACCTCACTTGACAATTTGGGTGTACTAATAAGGGTGGACATGTTTTTCAATATTATACTGTACTTGGCTCCAAATTGTAGTCAATTTAGGAAGTCAACCAATAATGAAACCAAGCTTAAAACAGATTTGTTTGGTAAAAAATAGTTCTAAGAGTGAATCAGTCTATTTCAGATTTAAGGCAGATCTGTTAGGTTAAAAAACCAGTAAAGTGATTCAGTCTGTTGCAGATATAAGGAAGATCCAATCTATTGTAGATTAAAGGAAGATAGGTTTGGTAAAAAATTATATTACTGCATGAGAGTTTACTTAAACATGATTCTAAATTGTTGAACCCATATTGCTATTAATATTAAGTCAAATTGCAAATTGGTACCTTCAACCATTGTTACTCAAAGTAAGACTACTTATTTGAGATTCTCTCATGTGGACTTGTTGCAGATTTGAAAGGGTTACTTCTATTATGATTTAATTAGCTAAACTAGAATCAAATCTTTGTACCGAGAAAGCAGATGGTGGTTATATTAGAAGTCATTGGTCGCATGATGCCTTGTGCAATATAGTCTAAAGAGATATGAACTCTAGTCTCTGGTTTACATGTCTTATGATTAATGTATACTATTGAAAATATAATTTATGGTCAATGTATATGTTGGAAACACAGTGATATGGTTTGTTTCACTCCCACATGATATTATGTTTCTTAGGAACAACTCCAAGTTAAGGGAAAATTATAATACTACTTTATCAAACATGTGCATTATTCATTGATTGACCAAGTATTAGAATATTTTTTTCTCTACCCAAATCCAGATTCACAACACCTTTCTGAACATGTTTGTTCCTGTTTATTTATATTTAGAAGGTACGAAGGTTTAACAAGAATTTAGTGACTAGCTACACATATTTTCATATCTAATAAATATACTACTAATTTTAATGTGCATTGTAAATGAACCAGCTCAATGAAAAATATCAGCAATTTGTCACAGAACATGAAAGGGATGGTTTGACCACAATATTAGAAACTGTTCAGGACTGGTTATATGATGAAGGAGAGGATGAAACAAAGGGATTATACATTACATAGATAGAAGAACTACAGAAGGTAACTAGTTTTCATTTTTTAACATTCGTAATGTGAGAAAAACTGTATTAATTTGGTGTTTTTTCATTTACCAACTGGGTCATGTTATTTCACATACCAATCCGAGAGTTGAGTAAAAAGTGAAAAGAAGTTATAGCTACATTTATAGTAACAGAGAAAATGATTATTAGTAAATGCAAAATTCAGTTTGGTGATCTAATTGATGAGCATTAGAAGGAAGATTTGGGAACAAAACTAGTTATAAGATAACTTGAACACTACTTCACTAGTTATAAAGAAGTAGCTATTTTCATAGATCCAAAATTTGATCACAGTGAATCTCCTTTCTTAATACATGTTTTTTTGTGGTTACTCCTAAGTTCTCATTTTAAGTAAAAAACTACATTTTCAGAGGTCTGATGTAAATATTGTATTTTTTCCTCTTGTTATGGTGTCTAATCCATCATTTCATTAGCTTCTTTTGTGTTGCATGTTTTTATGTTGTTATGATAGGTTGTCAATGAGTGTAATGGTGCTGAACAATGGCGTAAGGACAAAAGGAAACAACAAGATCTTTTACCAAAGCATGTCAACCCTATTTTCTTGGCTTCTGATATAAAATGAAAAGTTGAGACCTTTGATTAGTATGTATTCTTTTTCTCAGTCTGTGTATAATATTTTCCAAGTATTTTTGAACATTATAATTAATGGATTAGGATATTTATTTATTTTAAGGGAAGAGGTAGAATGCCATTGTTGTAACTATTGCTGTGATCAACCATTGCATGATTGAGAGGTTCTTTATCCAAAGGAAAAATTACTCCAATGAGATCAGGGATGGATGGAAGTGATCCTCCTCTTGAGGCTAATTGTTAAAAAGCTGCAAAAGAAGATTCATTAGAGCCTGCCTTCTTTCAAGACCTTGTGTAAACTTTATAATGCCATATCTCTTTAATTCTTGGCATGAGGCACAATCGGTCTCCCTACTGCAAAGTCAACTTTTCTTTTTTCTCTATCTAGCATGACAATTGTTGCTCTCTGATGTGCAAAACTTTTCTTTAGGGTGAATGAAAAGAACCTTAGACTATCCACAATTTTTCCTTGTTCCTATTCAAACCAATTTACATTAGGGCACAAAACAAAAGAGCTTGAGGGGCTCAGATGGTCATTTTTTGTAAAATGATAAATTTGAGATTTAGCTACTCATGCCCCATGGTGGATGCCAAAAACTTAGCTTTTAATTTTCCCTTTTCTAAACAACTCATACTGGAACAGTGTGTGAGTAAATTCCTCTCTTCAATTAGAGGAAGCCACATTGGTGAACCGGATTTTTCAACCTAAAGGGTTACATGAGGGTGATCCCATAATAGTGGTTTACAATTTTTGGCCAAACTGGACACTGAAATTATTATTTTTAACTAAATCTTCACATTCGGGCACCTATAGCAGCTAAAATGTGAGGAATTTGAAGATGGTGCAAACTAGAGTCTCATCAAATTTTTTCTGTAGATTCTAAAAATATTTTTTTCAAAATTTTTGAAATCAAATTGCACTTCTTTTTCCATCTCCCACGAAAATTGATTTTTTTCAGAAAACAACATTTTTAAAAAGTGACGCACAATCGATAACACATAATTTTTTTTCCATGAAGGATAAAATTCTAATTCTTTCAAATTTAGATTTGTAACTATGATATCTAGTGCTTCCAATTTGGTTAGATAGTGTTTTATTGAATATTTTTCCTTAATCAAGTTTCAAAGTCAAATGAATTACAATTCAGACATAATCAGATAACATAACTTTTTTGTATATGTCAAAATTTAATTTAATTTTTTTTTTGGATCAAGGACTTCAATATCTGGTGCACTCATATTTTTCAATTTTTTTTTTGATAATCTTCTATTTTTCCACATGTGAAGAACAAAGAAATTCATTTTCAATGAAAAAGCTATGTTTAATAAAACTTAAAAAACAAATATATAACAAAACCAAAACATAATAAAATTATATTCATTGGATAGCTTGTTCTGAGGAATACCATAATCATTTGAAATAAATTTTAAATGAATTCATTTGATGTCCCAAAATCTAAATCAAAAGTGATTTTTTATCAGCATTTTGATAGGTGTAAAGGAGACACATTTATAGGCATGGTTTAAAACTAGCGAGGTTCTATCTAAAGGGGTTTGATCTAAGGTGATTTGATCAAATCCTCTTCAATTGGAATCCTTAAAATGGAACTTTTTAAGGCTTAAATCATTATATTTTCTAAAAATATGTGATTTCAGCTAAAATTCGTTCCTCTCAGGAATTGTAAACCACTATTATGACAGCACCCATGAGTTTGACAAAGATAGATAGGGAGACTTTGGTGCAAGAGAACTCAAAATGTTTGTGGTAGTTGTATGAGATTCCATTGTTAATACACACACTGGCCATTTCATATCATAGGTTTGTAGTTCTTTTGTTGTTATGAGGATGTGATGCTATCATCATGACCTCTATATTTTGCCTCTATATGTGCAAAGTGTCTCATTTCTTGGGATTGGTAGGCACAAAAAATCACCATCATCTTTCCCAAACTTAGTAGTCATCTTTGCTTATTGTGGCTGATTGCACTCCATAGGTTGTCTTCGTGAAGTGACTGTCATGTTATGCCATCCTCATATTATATTGTTTGTACACTATTCTTGACTAGCTTGTCTTTCCTCATGTAGGTCAATAGTTGTCTACCATAACATATCTCCAATATCAATATGTTGTCTTCCACCTTAGTTACCATGCCTACCTTCATGCTATCTATACATCCATCCCCTTGTAGATCATTTATGCAGTAAAGTTATCTACCCTATCTATAGGTTGTCTTGAATAGTTAGATCACCCTCCTTAGATAACCTCTTTTCCCCTTACACAACATTTATCTCACAAGAGTTGCAAATAGAAGTGGAAAGTTGGGAGTCAGTCCTTCACTCATAATTTATATATCAGCCAAATTGATATTTATTGTAAGGAAGGTTCCAAATCTGCAAAACACATCCATGTCTACCTTGACATTTCTCTCTCTTTTCACAAACCAAATTAGATTGTCTTCTTTCCATCCTTGATATTTCAATGATTACAAAAACTAGTTTTCTTCCATCTCCACTACAAAAGCCTTGAAATTGTCAATAGGGACATTGATTAAAAGAATTAATCAATTTGTTTTCAATCGATGAATGCCATCAATTGTACCTTTGAGCTCCATGTACATCTTCATTCCTTTCCTTTTTACTACCTTTGTTCTTGATATAGTTGATATATTTTTGGATGTAGTATCAACATCCTCCTTTTCCTTGCACTAGATAGGTGGTGGTGATTTCCTTTTGATGTGGAATGCACATCTTTTCTCACTCTAGATATGTTGTGTGCATTGCTCTTTGGGATAGAGGGGTAGATACTTTGCATATCTAGGAGATCTAAACAAGTTCAAATTACCAGCTTCTTCTCTACTTCTGGAGGATAAATGATATGTGGATGCTAGGAGAGTCGCTAAGAGCCATTCCTTGTGCCCCCCCAATACTCACCTAGTCGAAGACTAACTTATTCGATTTGAGGGTGGCTCATTCATGGTGGTGGACATCTTTGTCTCATTGCATTCAAATGCAGATAGGGGTTAAATTTTTATCTCCAAACAAGTACTCCCTTAGCTTTATCTTCTTTGGTAACACCTCCTTTCACATGGCTTGTAATGTTTGTAATGCTTGCTATTGTATTTACTAATATGTTTATAATTTTTTTGTGTTCACCTCCACATTTAGTTAGAATATTTTATTGTTGTGCTTCTAGCTTTTAGCATGTTGAGTCTGTTTCTTTTAGATGTTGGAGCTCAATTTTGATGACTTTGCACTTACTACTAGAAATTTTGGTCATTTATGGACATTATTATACTTTCTTTGTAGTTTCTTGAAACAACCTGTAGATACTGTTGATATCCATGATGTCAAATGTAGACTCAGTTGCCACTGTCCTCCAACCCACACCACTCAATATCCAACTTATGTTTAGCAATGTTCAGGTTACAAAGAAGTGTCCAAACTTGTTAAAATGATTCCATTCTAGGGTTCTAGTTGAAAGTTATATTTTCTTATTTTAAAAACTAGTTGTTTAGTGATGGATTCTTAGAGTGCTTTGTCTTTGTTCACTAGTAAGAGCTCTTTGGTGTCACTGAGGATTACAATTTAGGGTCCCCGTTGCTATTCTCTAGAAGATATTTTCAAATAAACACTTGTTGGGTTAATAGTTCATACTTGTGGGAATGAGGAAGTTCAGATCTTTCCTTTTCACATGTTTGGCTACAACTTTGTATAATTATCAGACGCTTATTTTTGATGATGTGTCTTTAGAATTTGTTGTTGGCATTCTTGTAGATTCACTCTAGTCCCATTGAGCTATTTAGATCCTTTGACATTATTATAATTTGAATAGAGATGTTCTTATGGTGGGAGGAAAAATTGATTTAGTCATTACTAAGCCATTCGATGTACTCACTTTTATAAAGGTATTGCTATATGGATCTAATACATGACACTTTCTTTTCAAAAGAGAAAAAATATAGAGAAAAAGGTAGGAAAGCATAGTTTTTTTGATTCTTCACATTTCTTGGGTTTGAACTACCTCTTCTTTTGAAGGTCTCATTACAATGTTAACTTGAAAAGAATAGATATTGATGGTACAGATTTGGGAATTGACCCAAAGGTGTTTGAAACTACTGACAAGCAAGGCACAATTATAGATAGTGGTACAACTCTTGCCTATATAATAGAATAGTCTTTCAAGCCCTTGATAACTGCTGTATGTGTAATGATTTTTAATTTTTTATTTGTTGATAGAGTGGATAATTACTAATGACCTTAATCTACAGATCATGTTTGAAGAACCAATTTGGAGTATTTATTGCAAGATGGCACATATTCATTTGTTTATGATAGCAGGTAGTTCTTTAGACCCTTACCCTTTATTGCAAATTTTTAATGTTGCAACATGCTTAGTTGAAGTGTCTGTCCCATTACCAACTTAGTCCTGATTTTCATGGTCTCTACAAGAATGAGATCCTTGACCATTTTGAGGGAGGTAGCAATCACTTGATACATCATTCTTTTATTTCATGCCAACTTAGTCTTGATTTTCATGGTCTCTATGAGAATGAGATCCTTGACCATTTTGAGGGAGGTAGCAATCACTTGATACATCATTCTTGTATTTCATGCATGTTCATTTAAATGATAGTAATGGGAAATGTAGTAACTTGTTAAGGGGGTTTCATGAAGGTTAGACTCTGAATAATACCATTATGGTGCTTTTTCCCTGTCACATTGAAATAGCATCTAGGCTTCATGGCTTTTTTCTCACTGTTGAGGAAGACTTTCTTCATTGTCATTGTATTAAGGAGTAGTGTTTTGAATTTTGGAACAGTGTACAGTGATTTTTTGCATAGTCTGAATGTAGGGTCAGTCAAGTAATAATAGGTGGTGGTTTCATTAAATCATGAAGAGGTTATGCCTGTGTGATAGTCCTTTTGGCCAAAAAAGGGGCAGTGCTTTAAGAATGTGAGGTTCTTGTGCAATGTTCAAGGGGGTAACTAGTGTGGATATAAATGATGTTAGTATGATTGTGAACCTCAATGAGACATAAATGCTAATGAAAATCCACTGCCTGACACAGTCATCACTTTCATGAGGGAAAGTAGTCACCTTGTTAGAGGTGAGAAGATAGTGAAAGAACAACAATGTAAGAAAGTCTGATATCAAGCTTCTAACAACAAATTACAAGGTAGTGTAGACCATATCCTGTTCAGTGATAGAGAGTGCAGTGGCAGCTAGATCAAGGAGTAGTTGTAGATTTTCATAAAGGAGTGAGTTAAACAGTATCATAATGAGATCCAATTAGTCACTCTGTGAATACATAATCAAATCAAACAAAGGATGACACTCCTATTAAGGCATAATGGTCATTAATCTGAAGAGGGTAGTAGATCAGATTTTAGAAAAAGGTGCAGTCTCATTTAAAAGTATGACAACCTTCACGAGATTAAAATACACCATATGGAGGTGTTTGTCCTAACACCATGACTTTAGTGCAATAGGGGGCAGAAGATTTTGCTTGGTGGCAGTGTTTTGAGCATTGAGAAGACAAGGTTTTGTGATAAATTTCAAAGGTATATTCACCGTGCAACAGTCCTAGTAGGTAGAGAGTGTCATGGTTGATATGGTTGATTTCCCATCATGGTGCAATCACAACTTTGCTACTTGGGCAATTCATTGAGAAATAGAGATATCAGGGTGTTTTCCTTTGCAGGGTTATCAGTGTTTGTGCAAGTAAGGATTGCAAATGCTTTTAGATTGCTTATTTTTTAGGATGTGATACCTCTTCACACTAATTATTTTATCCTCAAAAGTTTCATTTTGAGTTATTTCTTTACTATTTTAATCAAAAATCAGATGTGAAGTTTGAGGAGATTATTTTTAAGGGGGTAATTGCTTGTTTTGGGAGGCAGATATCAGAGTTTGATGACAAGGTCATTTTTTCTGCCAAGGCAACCTTTTCAAGATTGGAAACTTTGCTCAAAGGTCTTGATTTTGGGGATTTTTGCACACATTTTGGCCAGAGTAGGATTTAGAATTCATTTTGGAAACAAGTCAGTTTGTTTATAGCAAAAAATGAAGGTGTCTAAATTTATGTCTTGTTGTGTGGTAGTTTCTCTTTAGGTTATATTAGAATGGGAGAAGGTTGGGTATCATTTATTATTGTTGGATATGAAGTGGTCTTGATTTACTAATTAATGTTGTGCATAGGCTACTAGGTGCTTAGGTTTGGCTATTAATCTCTTCATGGAGATAAGAAGATTGTTGATGGTTGCAAAACACTACAAGGTAATTCAATGTTTGAACTAGTTGTGGGATGACCTAGTTTTTTGAGGTTGTCAATATATGACTTTGAACTAGTTTAAGGATTCTTATTCTTATGATAATATGTTTTGATATGTTGTTAAGACTACAAATTTCTTGGTTGGATGTGATGTACAAGGCATTCATTGCAGAAGTTGTATGGTGTAGCGCTCCGAAAATTATGAGTGTTTTCAATCCGTTTAAATCAGTATTAAAGAGTATTTTCAATTTATTCAAATCATTATAAAAGGTTTCCAAGTAGTCAACATTGTTCATAACACTTCCTAATGAGCTTAATAAAAGAGAATTTAAATTGCATTTCATGTATAATAATAATATCAATGTAATGTATCAAGATTTTACAAAACATAAATATTTCAATGACTTTCTCATATACATATATTCAACCTCACTTGGAAGAATCAACAATTCTAATAGAAACATCTTCTCTATGCTAAGTTATAAAACTTTAACTTCTCAAATCAATGTTACATTAGATACTTTCAAAACATACCTCTATTTCAAAGTTTCAACAAAGAATGTCAAATACATATACATTTACAATGGGCTTCACAAGCCAATCCTGAATAATACACAAGTACATCAATAGCAAATAAAACTTGGAACCACCAACTGCCGTGATACCTTCGGTCTTCTTGCGAGCTAGGGCCAAGAATGTGATTCAGGCGCCTTTTCCGCCCAACCACGAAGTCCATGACTTCCCTGGGTCCCTTCCTAACTCAAAGGAATCCCCGGCCCTACATAAAGGAGCCAAGCAACCCGAAACAGTAAAACAGGAGGGAACTCTCGATGCGTGTCTGATGCCTATATGCATTTCTAACATGAGAAATAAACACATTTCTTGCAACAGGAGGTGGCAGAGACTCAAATACATATATGTTTCTAGGCTTTTTAAAAAAAAACAACCCATCTATTTCAATGGTACAAGTGCTTGGCCAAGCATAAATAATACAAGTAAATGGTAGTTTAGAAAAGGTAATACTACCGTCTCTGTTGGCCCACCTTTGGCACCCTGTCCTGGAAGTTACCATAGTGAAGTATGAATAAATACCAAAGCAGAAAATTATGCATTTTCGTACATGTTTCAATCATTCGATTAATTCTAAAAGAATTTCAAATGTGAATTTCAGAACATCCTTTGTAAATTCAGTAGTAAGATTTCATTTATTCTTTGGTAAGTAACCCTTTTCTGATTTGGATAAAGGCTCTGTTTTTAAAGAAGAACATATATGTCTTAATACTTTTCAGTGCACTATTAGAAAGAAGATTTAATCAATTTGTTTGAATGGAACAGTGTTTTTTGTTTTCAGTATGTATTTCTATTCTTTCCAAGCTCAGGCTAACTGAAAGTGTAATTCCCAATTTCAATACAGGTTTCAGAGTAATAATAATATACTGAAACAGTGCAATTTATTCAGAAATTCAGAGGTTTGAAAGATAATCTTGCATTCAAATTTTATGTTGTATTCCTTTACTCAAGATTGTATTTCTGTATGTAAGTATATGTCAAAGTAATCAAGATGATTTCCAGTTTACATGGTTTCTCAGAGACATTTTTGTTCTTGTTCCAGGTTTAACATTTCAGAGATACAGAGTTCATACTACTTTCTGGAATTGGTTTTCCTGTTTCAACTTGCATTTTGGCACATATATGCATGGATATCGATATATATATATATATATATATGTATATACAGCTAAATGTATATGTATACATATATACATACATACATATATATATATGTGTGTGTGTGTGTGTGTGTGTGTGTGTGTGTGTAAAAATTCATGTACATCTGTGTGTAATTTGAAGAAAGAAATTCTGGTTTTTAAAACTATTCAAAGAGTTCACTGGCCGAGCACACAGAACATGACATTTTTCAAGGTTTTCTTACTGGCGTTGAGCAACATAGGGTGCAGGAAAGCCCTTGCCCCTCCCATGGGGAGGGGGCGGGCTGTGAGGGGCTCGCGCCTCCTCCACAGGCCGTGGCCTGTGGAAGGCGCGAGCCTCCCACAGGGTCGCGTCCTTCCCATGGGGAGGACAAGGGATTAAATCCCTTGCTCTTTCCTATGGATTACAATTTCAAAACTCAAAATAAAGAAGTCATTTCATTCAGTATATCTGCATTCGAATTTATCTCAAAGGCATTTTGAATTTATCCAGATGACAGAGTTTTTATGCAGACCATATATGCATATATATATATATATATGCACGGGAATTTGAATTCCTGTGCATATATATATATATATTTGTAGTTATACTTGAGAGCAGTTTAATAGATTGCAAAATTTGCAACAGAATAAAAACCCTAATTCTGAAGAAAAGAATGTGTATTCTATATTGCGACAAAGAGAAGTAAACAATTACCTAGATTTAAAAACGAAAATTGGAAAGATTTCTTAGTTGTTTGTACTCATATCATGGAATAAAGCATTTCATTCCTTCCATTTCCTTACTGCAATTTTAAATTAAAAGAAGGAAAAGCATGAAAAGATCCTGGCAAATTTTGCTTCCAGTGCAGAAGCCCAGCAATACCTTCTTCGTCTCTATTCCAGAGCTCTCGGATATGCCTCAATCGAAGTCCTCTTTTCTCTCTTAAAGCTCTCTTCCTCTTTTCGAGGATCATGCATAAAATTTCCAGATGACAGATAAAATTCTCATACAAATTCTAAGGATTGCCACATGCCAACTGCATTGTTGGTTTTAAGATAGAATTTCCAGAGCCCAATGTTCTCTCGGGCTGTTCATTCCTCATTATTTTTGGAAAATTAACCATATACAAAACAGAAATATATATCCCCTTTTATGCAAACTTATAATTTCATTTTATGCAAACACAATATTCTATTCCATTATTTATTTTGTTTTATTTTTAATTATATTTCTTTTAAAACAGATTTTTCCTTTTTGTTGCTCAAATATAAATGGGGATTAATTAAATAGAATAAGCCATATTATTTCCACAATTTGTAAGGTTAATTAAACCATATTTTAAATTTGATATGCTAACGCAATCACCTGAAAAACAGACATGACCTAATGTAGCTACATGATTTAAGTGGTGTGTGCGTAATCGAGAGCTTCTCCTCTTTTACCCTGTCGGGAAGCTAACCTTCTTTTCCTCAATCACACTCTTGGCCTTCGATCACCTGCAACTCAAATGCACTCAGGCGTGCGAAAACAAAAGTGTATTAGTAACCATTGTAGAAACATAAATTTAAACAATAATTAATCAACATTCCTATTTTATATGAATGCACTCATAATTCTTGAAAGAAAAACAATTATATATATATTTTTTTCTACATTCCCATACATCAAAGCATTTCTCTAACACGTATCATAATTCGTATATTAAATCCCATAAAGTCATGGTCAAACATTATCAAAATAAGTCATGGTCAAAATAGCATCAAAGTAAGTCATGGTCAAAATAGCATCAAAGTATGAGACGTGACATCCTTCCCCTCTTGGGAAGAGACATCATCTCGATGTCTAAAAGCAAATTACATAACCAAGTTGAGATATTAGTACTTCATAAGTCTCTATAAAAGAAAATATAAATATGCTAAGGTCTGAAATGAGGAAAGATTCTATCTATATCCTCATCATTTTCCCAGGTGGCATTATCCACCGAATACTGGTCCCATTGGACCCTGTATTGCATAATGTCTCTATTACGCAACTTAACGTTGCGCTCTTCCAGAATCCTGACGGGTTCCACCTGTATCACCCCTGGGTCCTGGACCTGCAATGCACGCCAGTCAAGGATATGAGCAATATCTGGATGGTAAGGCTTAAGTACTGAAACATGAAATTCATTATGTATCTGGGATAGAGCTGGTGGCCGAGCAAGCCTGTAAGCAACTGGATTCACCACCTCCAAAACATCAAAAGGGCCAACAAACCTAGGAGCCAACTTAGAGTTCTTGCCGAAAGAGATTGAACTCTTATGCGGCCGAACCCTCAAAAAGACCTTATCTCCTGCAGAGAACTGCCTAAAGCTCCGGTTCTTATCTGCTAGACTTTTCTGTCTATCTGCAGCCTACTTCAATTTTTCCTTGATGACTTTCATTTGGTCTTCCATTTCTCTGAGCATCTCAGGGCCAATCACCACCCTATCTTCTACTCTGTCCCAACTAATGGGTGTCTGACATTTACGTCCATAAAGGGCTTCAAAAGGTGCCATGCCCAAAGAAGCATGGTAGGAGTTGTTGTAGGCAAACTCCACCAAAGGAAAATACTCCTCCCACTTATATTGCTGCTCCATACAGTACATGCAGAGGAGATCTTCTACTACCTGGTTCACCCTCTCTATCTGACCATTAGTCTGAGGATGATATGCAGAACTAAAATTTAATTTAGTTCCTAGGGAAGAGTTTAATGTAATCCAAAACCTAGAAGTCATTCGAGTGTCTTGATTTGAGATGATCGTCTCTGGCACTCCATGCAACCAGAAGATTTCCTAAACAAATTTTCTTGCTAAAACCATTGATCCATCCTTGAGATTTCCAGGAATGAAATGAGCAACCTTTGTCAATTTATCCACCACAACCAAGATGGTATCATGTTGGTTTTTAGACATTGGTAACCCCTGTATAAAATCCATAGTGATAACCTGCCATTTATACTCTGGTACCCTGTGAGGATATAAGAGTCCTACCGGATGTACATGCTCAGCTTTGACTTGCTGGCACTCTAAGCATCGGGCTACATGGGACGTAACATCCCTTTTAAGTCCTGGCCAGAAGTACAGTGGCCTAAGTCCTTCCATCATTTTTGTAATACCGGGATGTCCTGAGTATGGAGCATTGTGGAACTCTTCTAGCACCAACTCTCTCAAGTTTGCAGAACTAGGAATGTACATTCGTCCCTGGTATCTCAATAGTCCATCTGATTCTAATATATAACCCTCATATCGACGATCAGAGGGATTTACCCCAAGGGCTTGTTTCACCTTTTCATAATATTCATCCCCAAAGGAGGATTGCACTACTTGTTGCCTGAAATCTGATTTTATGGTAACCATGGCTGCAAGGTGCCTCCTTCTACTCAGGGCATCAGCCACTCTGTTTTCCTTACCTTTAATATATTCAATCCCAAAATCATACTCACTCAGGAATTCCAGCCATCGCCTTTGTCGGGCATTGAGATTAGGTTGAGTGAAGATATATCTCAATCCTGCATGGTATGTCTTAAGTTTGAAAGGCTTTCCCAAGAGATAATGTCTCCACATTTGTAAAGCATGGACTATGGCTGCCAATTCTAAGTCATGTGGTGCATAATTTAATTCATGTTGTTTTAACTTCCTTGATTCATAAGCTACCACTTGCCCTTCTTGCATAAGAACTGCTCCTACCCCTTCCCCTGATGCATCAGTAATAACTGTAAAATGGCCATTCGGATCTGGCACAACTAGGATGGGTGCGGTAGTGAGTTTCTTCTTAAGCAGCTGAAAAGCTTTCTCACATTTATCGCTCCATTCAAACTTCTTTTCCTTCTTTTGTAGTGCAGTGATGGGTGCTACAATTGTTGAGAACCCCTGAACAAACTTCCTATAGTATCTTGCAAGTCCCATGAAACTTCGAACTTCAGAGACATTTTGCGGGGCTGGCCAATCCATAATTGCCTTAATCTTCTCTGGGTCCACTCTTACCCCTTCCGCTGAAATCACATGACCTAAATAATGCACTTCAGATTGGAAGAAGGTACATTTAGACATCTTCCCATACAACTTATGTTCCCTTAGACGCTACAACACAATCCTCAAATGCTTCTCATGTTCTTCCTCTGACTTAGAATAGATCAAGATATCATCAAGAAAAATTAGGACAAAATTATCCAAACAATCTCGGAAGACACTATTCATCAGGTTCATGAAAGCTGCAGGAGCATTACTTAGCCCAAATGGTAGCACGGTAAACTCATAGTGCCCATACCTTGTTCTGAAGGCAGTTTTGTGAATGTCTTCTTCCTTTAGTCTCAATTGGTGGTATCCTGATCTTAAATCAATTTTTGAGAATACCTTGGCATCTTTCAACTGATCAAACAAATCATCGATGCGGGGAAGCATGTATTTATTCTTGATAGTGACCTTGTTAAGCATTCTATAATCAATGCACAACCTCAAGGTACCATACTTCTTTTTCACGAAGATGACTGGTGCTCCCCAAGGTGACACACTTGGCCTAATAAGACCTTGCTTTAGTAATTCTTCTAGTTGGGCCTTGAGCTCAAATAATTCTGTTGTATTCATCCTATAAGGAGCCTTAGACTGAGGTTCTGCTCCTGGAATCAGATCAATAGAAAAATCAAACACACGCTTAGGTGGGAGCTCAGTCAATTCGGTAGGAAAAACATCCTCAAATTCTTTCAGAATGGGATGATCATTAATTGAGGATTCTTTCTCATCAAGGTCCTTGACTTTTATTGCAAAGATAGTGCATCCCTTCTGACTTGCCTTTTTCAACTGCATGGCGGAGACTTGCCTAAGCTCTAAAGGCTTTTTAATACCACAAAGCTCCACTTGGTTTCCTCGGTCATCAAGACACTTAATTGACTTCTCTTCACAATCCACTAGAGCCTTATGTTCAGAGAGCCAATTTATCCCCAATATCATGTCGTAAGACCCCAATGGTACAACATACAAGTTCACCTGCGTCTGAAGGTTAGGGAGTTCAAGTTTGCTGAAATACATGCATTGCTCTACCTTCTTCTCTACCCGGTTTCCATACTGAACTTTCCAAGAATTTTCCATAAAACTTGGTCTAACTGATAATTTAGTCAAAACATGAGGATCTATAAAACTATCAGTAGCACCTATATCAATCAGAACAGAAATAGGGCATCCAAATAATTTACCTGATAACTGGATGGGAGTTGCTTGATAATCTGCCTGGTGATTGTCAACCGCTGCATGAATATGATGTTGATTTCTGTTATTTTGCTTGTTATTTCTCTGAGGGCACACACTGGTGTAATGCTCACCACCACAGGTATAACATCCTCCACGAGGTGCTTTGGGCTTGTCAGAAAAATCTCTCCTGTTATTATCATTCCTCTTATTGTAGTTGCCCCTCTTGTTGTTATTGTTCTTGTTTCCTTCATTGCGGTCCTGAGGACTACCATCCCTCTTCAAATTTCTGATTTGCCTATTTTCATTCCCTTGACTGTCCTGTTTGCTCTGACCACCCTGATTGCTATTACCTTGACGATTCCCTTGGAATTTCTTATTGCCATACTTGGCTTCCCTGCTCTTCTTATAGTTAGCAGCTTGTTGCAACTTGTGTTCCCGTTTGATTGCTAAATCAAAAACTTCATCCATGGTGGCTGGATTATGCAGATCTATTTCATTTCCAATTTGAGTTCTAAGCCCCAAAATAAATTTTTGAACTCAGAATCTCTCATCATGCTGGTATTGGGGTGCGTACTTAAGCAAGTGAGAGAATTTCTCCCAATATTGAGTCACTGTCATGCCACCCTGTATAAGTACCTGGAATTCTGTCATTTTCTTATCAAAATGAGATTGTGGTAACCACCTCTTCCTAAATAGTTGTAGGAACTTATACCAAGTTACTTTCCCATGCATAAACTACTTATCTGCCCTTTCATTTTCCCACCAAGTAGCAGCCTCACCGGTGAGTTGATATGAACCCCATTCAGCCTTTGTTTCATCTTATAAATTTCGTAGGGCGAAATACCTCTCCATTTCTATAACAAAAGCTTCTTCCCCATCTCCAAAGGTTCTCCCATCAAACTTCGGAGGAGCGACCTTCTTTAGGTCTTTTCCCAGCTCCTCAGCCAACCTATTTAGTTTTTCCTCTTTTCTAGGTGGTTCAACATTTTCTTCTCCATCAGTTTCATTTGTGTTTAATCCTTGATGGCCATCTCGCCTCCCTTGTTCTAATTCTTCAATTCTAGCCCCCTGGCTTTGTAGCAAGGCCAAAATTTGATCTAGTTTATCATTGGGACCTCCACGAGATCCACCAATTCATTGGTACACTCTATTTTCCATTTTAGGTCACCTTGATTAAGACACGTCATACGTAGTTAGGCATAGGTCCTAGAGTTGAACCATGCTGCTCTGATACCAAGATGTAGCGCTCGGAAAATTATGAGTGTTTTCAATCCGTTTAAATCAGTATTAAAGAGTATTTTCAATTTATTCAAATCATTATAAAAGGTTTCCAAGTAGTCAACATTGTTCATAACACTTCCTAATGAGCTTAATAAAAGAGAATTTAAATTTCATTTCATGTATAATAATAATATCAATGTAATGTATCAAGATTTTACAAAACATAAGTATTTCAATGACTTTCTCATATACATATATTCAACCTCACTTGGAAGAATCAACAATTCTAATAGAAACATCTTTTCTATGCTAAGTTATAAAACTTTAACTTCTCAAATCAATGTTACATTAGATACTTTCAAAACATACTTCTATTTCAAAGTTTCAACAAAGAATGTCAAATACATATACATTTACAATGGGCTTCTCGAGCCAATTCTGAATAATACACAAGTACATCAATAGCAAATAAAACTTGGAACCACCAACCGCCGTGACACCTTCGGTCTTCTTGCGAGCTGGGGCCAAGAATGTGATTCATGCGCCTTTTCCGCCCAACCACGAAGTCCATGACTTCCCCGGGTCCCTTCCTAACTCGAAGGAATCCCCGGCCCTGCATAAAGGAGCCTAGCAACCCGAAACAGTAAAACAGGAGGGAACTCTCGATGCGTGCCTGATGCCTATATGCATTTCTAACATGAGAAATAAACACATTTCTTGCAACAGGAGGTGGCAGAGACTCAAATACATATATGTTTCTAGGCTTTTAAAAAAAAAACAACCCATCTATTTCAATGGTACAAGTGCTTGGCCAAGCATAAATAATACAAGTAAATGGTAGTTTAGAAAAGGCAATACTACCGTCTCTGTTGGCCCACCTTCGGCACCCTGTCCCGGAAGTTACCATAGTGAAGTATGAATAAATACCAAAGCAGAAAATTATGCATTTTTCGTACATGTTTCAATCATTCAATTAATTCTAAAAGAATTTCAAATGTGAATTTCAGAACATCTTTTGTAAATTCAGTAGTAAGATTTCGTTTATTCTTTGGTAAGTAACCCTTTTCTGATTTGGATAAAGGCTCTGTTTTTAAAGAAGAACATATATGTCTTAATACTTTTCAGTGCACTTATTAGAAAGAAGATTTAATCAATTTTTTTGAATGGAACAGTGTTTTTTGTTTTCAGTATGTATTTCTATTCTTTCCAAGCTCAGGCTGACTGATAGTGTAATTCCCAATTTCAATACAGGTTTCAGAGTAATAATAATATACTGAAATAGTGCAATTTATTTAGAAATTCAGAGGTTTGAAAGATAATCTTGCATTCAAATTTTATGTTGTATTCCTTTACTTAGGATTGTACTTCTGTAAGTAAGTATATGTTAAAGTAATCAAGATGCTTTCCAGTTTACATGGTTTCTCAAAGACATTTCTGTTCTTGTTTCAGGTTTAACATTTCTGAGATATTTGTGTATAATTAACAGAGTTCATACTACTTTTTGGAAATGGTTTTCCTGTTTCAACTTGTATCTTGGCACATATATGCATGGATATCTATATATATATGTATATATATATATGTGTGTGTGTGTGTATGTATATACAGCTAAATGTATATGTATATATATATATGTGTGTGTGTGTGTGTAAAAATTCATGTACAACTGCGTGTAATTTGAAGAAAGAAATTCTGGTTTTTAAAATTGTTCAAAGAGTTCACTGGCCGTGCACACAGAACAGGACATTTTTCAGGGTTTTCTTACTGGCGTTGAGCAACATAGGGCACAGGAAATCCCTTGCCCCTCCCATGGGGAGGGGGCGGGCTGTGAGGGGCTCGCGCCTCCTCCACAGGCCACGGCCTGTGGAAGGCGCGAGCCTCCCACAGTGTCGCGTCCTTCCCATGGGGAGGACAAGGGATTAAATCCCTTCCTCATTCCTATGGATTACAATTTCAAAACTCAAAATAAAGAAGACATTTCGTTCAGTGTATCTGCATTCGAATTTATCTCAAAGGCATTTTGAATTTATCCAGATGACAGAGTTTTTATGCAGACCATATATGCATATATATATATATATATGCACAGGAATTCGAATTCATGTGCATATATATATGCATATATATATATGTTTATATATATATTTGCAGTTATACTTGAGAGCAATTTAATAGATTGCAGAATTTGCAACAGAATAAAAACCCTAATTCTGAAGAAAAGAATGTGTATTCTATATTGCGACAAAGAGAAGTAAAAAATTACCCAGATTTAAAAACGAAAATTGGAAAGATTTCTTAGTTGTTTGTACTCATATCATGGAATAAAGCATTTCATTCCTTCCATTTCCTTACTGCAATTTTAAATTAAAAGAAGGCAAAGCATGAAAAGAACCTGGCAAATTTTGCTTCCAGTGCAGAAGCCCAGCAATACCTTCTTCGTCTCTGTTCCAGAGCTCTCGGATATGCCTCAATCGAAGTCCTCTTTTCTCGCTTAAAGCTCTCTTCCTCTTTTCGAGGATCATGCATAAAATTTCCAGATGACAGATAAAATTCTCATGCAAATTCTAAGGATTGCCACATGCCAACTGCATTGTTGGTTTTAAGATAGAATTTCCAGAGCCCAATGTTCTCTCGGGCTGTTCATTCCTCATTATTTTTGGAAAATTAACCATATACAAAACAGAAATATATATCCCCTTTTATGCAAACTTATAATTTCATTTTATGCAAACACAATATTCTATTCCATTATTTATTTTGTTTTATTTTTAATTATATTTCTTTTAAAACAGATTTTTCCTTTTTGTTGCTCAAATATAAATGGGGATTAATTAAATAGAATAAGCCATATTATTTCCACAATTTCTAAGGTTAATTAAACCATATTTTAAATTTGCTATGCTAACGCAATCACCTGAAAAACAGACATGACCTAATGCAGCTACATGATTTAAGTGGTGTGTGCGTAATCGAGAGCTTCTCCTCTTTTACCCTGTCGGGAAGCTAACCTTCTTTTCCTCAATCACACTCTTGGCCTTCGATCACCTGCAACTCAAATGCACTCAGGCGTGCGAAAACTTTCGCAAGTGTATTAGTAACCATTGTAGAAACATAAATTTAAACAATAATTAATCAACATTCCTATTTTATATGAATGCACTCATAATTCTTGAAAGAAAAACAATTATATATATATTTTTTTTCTACATTCCCATACATCAAAGCATTGCTCTAACACGTATCATAATTCGTATATTAAATCCCATAAAGTCATGGTCAAACATTATCAAAATAAGTCATGGTCAAAATAGCATCAAAGTAAGTCATGGTCAAAATAACATCAAAGTATGAGACGTGACATCCTTCCCCTCTTGGGAAGAGACATCGTCTCGATGTCTAAAAGCAAATCCACACAATAGAGTTTGAAGTATCAGTGTATCATAGTCACAATATGCAAAAAAAAAGAAAAGTAAGCTATAACCTCAAATGAGGAAAAGATCTGTTAATGTCATCTGTATTTTCCTAGGTGGTATTATCCATCGAATATTGGTCCTACTGGACCCTGCACTCCACAATATCATGGTTCCACAACTTAACGTTGCGCCTCCCAGAATCCTGGTGGGCTCCGCCAGCACCACCCCTGAATCCTGCTAAGTGTGCCAATCATGCACGCCACACATATGGTATTACTACCATTCAATTATATCCAAGTAACAAATAGCTCTTGCACCAGAGCTTACAAGAATAACATCACATCTTTCGAGCTTAAGAATTTAT
>VDFB02159621.1:0-34276 GCA_007258455.2 Sequoia sempervirens | reverse complement strand
CAAGCACTTCCCCTCCCACCTTTTACTCAATTTCTCACCCAACCTCTACCACCCTCTCTCCAATAGTCTCCCACCTTCCCTGCCCTCTCCCACTCTCTCCAACCATCTCCCACCCCATCCCACTCTCCCCAACTCTCTCCCACCCTCTCCAACCCTCTCCCACCCTCTCCCACTCTCTCCCACCTTCTCCCACTCTCTCCCACCATCTCCCACCCTCTTCAACTCTCTCCAACGCTCCCACCCTCTCCCACACTTTCCAACCCTATCCCACCCTCTCTCACCTTCCCTACACTCTAACTTTCTCCAACCCTCTCCCACACTCTCTAACCCCTCTCTCGCACCCCATCCCACCCTATCCCATGCTCCCACTCTCTCCCACACCTCCTACCTCTCCTCCCACCCTCTCACTCCTTTGAGTAATCCCCTTCCACCCTCCCACCCTCCAATTCTCTCCCACCCCAACCACCCTCTCCCACCCTCTCCAATCCCCCCTCTCCCACACACTCCTCCCCACCATCTCTCCACCCCTCTCTTTGACCTCTCCCCACTCTCAACAACTGCCTCCCCAGCACTCTCTCCACTCTCCCACCCCCTATCCCACCACTCCCTCAAGCCCTCTCTCCAACTCTCTCCAACTCTCTCCCACACTCTCCAACCAACTCCAACCCTATCTCCTACTCACCCACTCTCTCCAACCTTGTCTCCCACACTCTCCCTCCCTATCTCCCACTCTGCCACTCTCTCCCATGCTCTACCACCCTAAACCCTCTCCCACTCCCACCCTCTCTCCCATAAGCATATGTACATGACACACCAATATACATATACATACAAACATACAAACATATAAACAAACATTCAATAAAGTGGCATTTAACTAAAGGAAGACATAACGCGAGCACGGTATTTGTTGCTAGTAATGCTCCCCGAAGAGGAAAAATGTCAAAAGCAAAACATATAACGAACGCGTTATATTTTGCATTGAAATCCCTGAGCCTTAGCTTTGGTATTTGCCTTGGAATACCAACCCAAAGGCTTGGAGGGCATTCCCAAAGACCAGAGACGTGTTTTTTCCAAATTCAACAAATTTTCACATAATCGAAGTTCGTGCTCACCATCAAGATTGCATCCTGGTTCAATATCAAAAAATCAAGACATGGGTAATGTTAGGTTCTTTATTAGCTTTCCAACCATGTAATTTTTTCACTTTCTAACAATGTTAAGTCTTTCATCCATAATTTCTTTTGTTTGTATGTCCGTTTTTCTTCAAAAAGCAGTGTTTGGTATTTTTTTCGCTATAAATTAACCGTTCATCGAAATTTGAAATAAATTATATTTCTAGAAACTAGACTCCATTCTACAATTTAAAAAAAAAAAATTTAAAAAAATCTATAAGTTTCAAAAAATTTGAGGGGGAGCACGGCCAAAATTCTGCTTTTTAGGAAGTGCCCACTTAGAAAATTAATAAAAAATCAAATATTCATTAAAAAATTATCAGAAAATATCTAGTCCTTACTACATACTGTTATCTAACTTCTAACTGGAGCGATTTTAAAAATACTACAAAAAAGTCCACCGTGCTCGGGTCACACAAGAGTTGCTCTGTTATGTTTTTCTGACAGAAACAACAACAATTTGTGTGTGTCCCTCTTTTGAACCCCTTAATCTCAACCATTTTCAAAATAAATTAGTAGTTTAGAAAGTAGACTCAGAGTACTACGGTCTTTGTTTTTGTTCCATCAAAAAATTTTGAGTGTAGCTATCCTCAATTTCATGTCCAAGGTCAGTATTTCCTGATTTTAGAAAAAAAGTGGCCACTTAAGCCCCTTTTTTGGGAACCATCTTGGTGCACTTACCCATAATTCTTGGTGGAGTTTTTTCTCGAAAGGGTTTCTCCATGGTACATCTTGTGTAATCTTTCTAATATCCTATCTAGTTCTTCTATCAACTTCTCTCTACATTCAATAATAGTAAAATGAATTAATCAAGATAATCACCCACAAATAATTTATGTAACAAAGAAAGAGCTTACTTAGATCAGCAATATTAAAGTTTTATAGAGTATTAAGCTAAGAAAACACCTCATTTTTCAACACATCAGACCTTGCATCAAACTTTCCTAAACTTTCTTCTTCTCTTTTGATATAACATTTTCTTCCAAATACTCTAAAGTACTTCACAATAGGAATCCTTCCATACCATAGATCATAGGGAGTCTTTGTGTTGTTGGTTTTATCTTGAACTTTGCTAAGTATGTAAAAAATAGTATGAATAGCTTCTCTCCAGTAGACTTTTGGTATATTTTCCTCTTTCATCATAGTTCTAACAATCTCTTCAACCATCTAGTTTTTCCTTTCAAAAACTCCATTATGTTGAGGAGTTATAGGGGAAAATAGATGCCTCTTTATTCTATGAGCTTCAAAAGACATGTTAGACTCATTGGAGGTGAATTCACCACCTCTGTCAGACCTCAAACATTTGATTTTCAGATCCATTTTATTCTCAACCATAGCTTTAAATGCCTTGAATTTATCTTATGCATTATATTTCTCTCTAAGAAAAGTAATCCATGCCATTCTAGAATAATCATCAATTAAAAGCATAAAGTACATGTCACCTTGTAGAATTCTCACGCTTGTAGGACCACAAAGATCTTTATGTACTAATTCCAGAAGTACGATATCAAATTGTTCTTTTCCCTTGAAGCTACTCCTTGTTTGTTTTCCAAATTGACAACTCTCACAAACAACATTGATAGGTTTTGTGATTCTTGGTAGGTCTCTCACTGCATGAATTGAACTAGTTCTTACCAAATTATCAAAATTCTTGTGACATATCCTCTGGTTCCATAACCAATGTCACTAATATGAGACATAAAGCAATATACATGAACACCCTTAAGCTAATAATTATTTCCATCTGTTCTCTTCCCAACAACAATGAAAGTTTAGGACCCTTTTCTGATCTCACATGTTTCATCCTTAAACATAAGATTGTATCCCTTGCTACACATTTTTCCAACACTCAAAGGGTTATTCCTTAAACCATTAACATAGTAAAAATTATCAGTGTTATGCTTTCCATCAAATCGAATTGAACCTATTCCATAAATCTTAGCTCCCAAATCATCTCCAAATTTAACTAGTCTTCCGTCATATTTTTCAAGTAAATAACAAACTTACTCTTGTCTCTAGTCATATGATTAGAGTAGCCACTATCAACAACCCAATAATTCTTATCTTCTTTAACATAAAAAATAGATACCAAAGTACCTTCAAATTTCTCCTTCTTCTCTGAATCACCTTCCTTCACACAACTTTTAGAGTTAGCAGAACCAAATTCTTCTTTAATAACCAAGAAAAATCATCCATTTTCATCAAAGTCTCCATAGTTAGATTCATCATCAGAAATTCCAACATCTTCTCTCACATATTAAGCTTTCTTAATCATTTTTCCTTTATTTTCCTTGTTCTTATTGTATATAGCTCTTTTTGGACATCTTGAAGCATAATTCCCTATCTCACCATAGCTAAAACATTTGAAAGGTAGTTTACGTTTGTACTTATCGATACCTTTCTTCATTCTTCTTACAAAGTTAGTTTCCACATCATCAAGATCTTCCTTATATGAATCTTCAACCTTTTTTGATACTTCAACCTTGAAAGTAGTCTCTACAATTATACCCCTTTTCAAGCCTTTTTTTCTCATTTCAAAAGAAGTTAGTGTACCAATCATCTAATCTCTGGAATAAGTATCGAGATTTACAATTTCCTCAATATCAGATATCTTTTCAATATTAGCATTAGTAAGAGATTTGAGAACTTTCTTTACCACTTTAGATTCTTTGACTTGTGTACCAAGACCTCTCATTGCACTCACTAGCTCATCAATTCTCTGCATGTAGATTTTGATTGTTTCATCTTCAAAAATATGCAGGGTCTCAAATTGTGCCTTCAAATTCTACAACTTTTCTTGTTTGAATTTTTCATCTCCTTCATAAATGCTTTCTAGCTTATCCCAAATCTCTTTAGCAGTCTTCAAACTCATAACTTTTACTAATTTAGTATTTGAAAGACTACTCACAATAATAAATATTTCCTTAGCATTAATCTCATGCGCCTTGATCTTTGCACTTGTACTTGGACCATTCAAAGATGGAGTATATGTATTTTGATAGGCCTTTTCAATATCAAATCCCTAAGCTGACAAATATCCTTCCATATTTGTCTTCCAGAATGCATAATTTGTGCCATAGAACTTAGGACATTCCAAAATAACCTTGTTCACCATCCTAAATCTACCTCAACCAGTTAATCTCTTCTCCAAGGAACCTTTCTTTGATACCAATTATTGAATGAACAAGACAACTAAGAGAGGGGGTGAATTAGTTGTAGCAAATTAAACCCTCAATAGTAATTAGATCTGCATGCATTCATTAAACCCTTATTTTGTTAGAGTGACTAAACATGAAATGTAAATAACAAAAATTGAAATAGAAACACCATACACAAGAGAATATCATATTTACATAGAAAACTTAATAGTGGAAAACCACGGTGAGGATTAGAT
Organism: Sequoia sempervirens; assembly: GCA_007258455.2. NCBI lineage: Eukaryota > Viridiplantae > Streptophyta > Pinopsida > Cupressales > Cupressaceae > Sequoia > Sequoia sempervirens. The sequence continues at coordinate 29,707 of VDFB02159621.1, read as the reverse complement.
CACAATAGAATTAATTACAAAACCAGTGCAGGGGCTCATTGCCAGAATATGAAACACTTTACAAAAAGGCTCACAACCAAGGCTCACTACCATAGAAATAAATACATGAAAATAGAAGAAGAATGTTACACAAATAACACTTTATTAATGCAACAAGGAATCCACCACAATGCTCCAACAATCTGACAACCTTGCTTGAATGATTTTGGATGCCTTCAGCTCACTGCCTTCAAGAACCCTAACACTTGAAATTTGCACTAATTTTCTCAAATTCACATCACACACAACAATCACATCTATCTTGATTCACTTATTTCAATCCATCAACTCACAAAAACACCACACTTATTTATATTAACCTCAACCTCAAAAAAAACCTTCTCTAATGTCAGCAACTAGCTGTTATATATACAAATTCAAAATAGGTCGGCACCTAAGCATTCCCACAATAGATAAGAATGAAGGAAACCTACATAAATCCTTAATTAGGACCCAAATATATCCCAACACACCTCAATAGACTTCTACAAGCTTCGTATGTAGTGTTAACACAAGATCGACCAATAACCATTTTAAACACCATAATCATTAAGTACATGCTTCCTTAAGTCAATCTGAAATACATGGATGAAAAAATTCACTTGAACATAATCTAGAATAATCCACAAACTACTTGAGATTCATCCAAGCTCACACTATTCAAATACTTCAACTTAGAACAACTGGTAAACCTTATTCGCATATTGACAAATAAAACTCACTCTGTACAAAACCAAATCAAGTGAAACCTTGAATACAAAAAGATACAAACATTATAAGAAACATCCAAAATATGCACAACCTGAAGCCAAACTGTGGAGAAACATTGGGAAAATACATTTCTCCCAAGCCACATAAAACATCACTAAAAAATTAGTTCACACACTGGTGAAATATCTCGCTCTGTACAATGATCCAAAAACCCAAATTTTGAATATAGCAACCTTTGACAACCATGAACAACATGTCATATCCACATAGGCATAATATCAATATAGAAGAAATGTGGAGCACAATACCAGAGTACACTATGAACATTTGCACAACACAGTTTACTTTGTTCATCAAATTTTCTTAAGAGCACTTGGAAACCAAGTACTAGATACATTATCTTGGCTCATTACTCCATTCCAACTCATCTTCAAATACTACAACAAAAATATATCTCCATGTGCTCACAACACTTCCTCAATATCTCAACTACTCATGCACAACCTGTATCAACTTGTTTTCCTCTTTTTCACAATTTTCTCAACATCCTTGACATCTTAACACACAGTTGACATCAATGACAACATCAGTAAGTAGAATTCATATTGACATGAATGAAAACATCATCATACTTGCAATAGTTCTCTAGATATTTCATCAAATATATTCCTCCAAATCCCTAAAAAGGAATGATGTCTTCACATGTATTTACTCAACCTCAAGATCATATGCTATAGCAAGGGACAATAGAAATCAAATGGATGTTAGCTTTTATATTAGGGATAAAATCACACCATAATCTATTCCTTCATCTTTGGAATAACGTTTCACAAAAATATCACCTTATACTTCTCAACACTATCATTAGACCCTATTTTATTTTAAATATCCATTTACATTAAAAAATATTTCATCCATTAGGAAAATATGCTAGACCTCATATTTGTTATTTTTGTTCAAAGAAAGAATCTCCTCATTCATGTCCAAATTTTAAAAATCTACATCATTCATACTTATTCAGAGGCTCATTAGTGTTACTAATCAAATTAAATCTCCAATTAGGACTAATATGTCTGATTGTTGTCTTTTTTGAGTGAACCTTCTTAATAATTGAAGTGGAGGTCTTATCTCTTATTTATAACTCGATAAAATATCCAAGTTATCTTATCCAAGTTATCTTCCTCGTCAATTCTTTCATGGGATTTTGGTTCAAATGTCTTGATCTTTGGAGTTAGTTGAACCACATTTATTTCCATCTTTCTATGCAACAATACTATGGAAGAAAATTGAATTCTCTAAAGATAACACTTTTTCTATATAGAACTCTCTCAACCATAGGGTCCCAAAGCTTGTATCCTTTCACATCAATATCATATCTAATGAAGATATATTTTATATTCTTGTTCTCCAACTTCAACCACTTCTCCTTAGGAAAATGTTCATATGTACCACAACTAAACACTCAAAGATGTCTTAGTGAGGTGTTTTTTCCACTTTCATACCTCCATAGGTTTCTTAGAAATAAGAACTGATGTAGGAGACTTGTTAATTAAATAAAAATATATGGAAACCACTTCTCAAAAAAATTCCTAGTTGGCCTCATTGAGCATACTCCTATCCATCTCTATTAATGTCTTGCTTATTCTTTATGTAACTCCATCCTAGTGGGGGTATATAAATTTGTTTTAAATATATTTTTCTATTTCACAATCCTTACAAAATCTATAAAACAAAACTTACCACAATTACGAATCCTAAAAATCTTAATCTTTCTACTATTATAACTTTTTACAAGATTTGTAAGCTCTTTAACATGATAGAAGACTTTATATCTACTTCTACGGGTACTGTTGCCCAATTTTCACCTATGAGCCCAATCAAGCAGGATGGGTTATGTTTCAGATGTTCATAAGGGCCAAATGGACTTTTGCATTGAGGGTAGGTTATGCATTTGATGCCATTTCACAAAGAGCTCATTTGAAAGGGATCACTCAGTCAGTTTGGCATAATGCATTTTGTTTATATACGTCTGTGTTTCCTATCGACAAGACCTTAGGGATGTCACAATGATTGGAATTCACATGCGGGTACCTATTGGTAGGACATTAATCATTGTTCTGATTACTAAGGGTTTCCCCATTGGCATGAAGGTCTTCTTCAAAATGAGGTCTTGGCAAGATCTTTATGTCTCACCGACCGGCGACAGAGGGATACACATATCGACAGGAGACTTTTCTTCAGGGAGAAGTCTCGGTGAATTTTTCATGTCTTACCAACTTGCGCGGAACGAGCAAACAATTCGGAAAGAGTTGTGTCTTCGGTGTGTTGTCTTGCCGAACGCTTTGTGTCTTGCCAACCACTGATAAAGATATACATCTCGGTGAGAAAATTTAGCAGCGAAGCGATGTCTTGGCGAGTGCATCTGGTCTCACCAACAAAGCACAAAAGGTTTCTTCCCTCAGTGTAAAGTCTCACCAACTTGAGGGGGTCTTCCCGAAATGGTCTCAGCTCACCCAAGGGTTATCCCTTCATCATAATGTCTTGCCGACTATGAGAGGTCTCCCTGAAGTAAAATGAGCTCTCGGTGAAGGAAAGATGTCTCGCCAACATGAGGTAATATCGACAAAGATCTCGCTGATCCTTGGAGTCTCAGCAAACGGAGGCATCATCGAAAGGATCTCGCTGAGAGAAGGATGGCTTCGAAAAAAGTCTCACCAATAAGGTGAACTCTTGCCAAAATAAAACGGCATCGAAAAAGAAAGTTTTCATCACCATGAGGTCTCGGCGATTAGGAGAAGTCTCACCGAAAGGATGCCTTTAGCATATGTAAGCAGGCTTCACTAGGAGGTCTTACCAAAGACGAAGGTCTCACCGACAATCATTCATGAGGTGGCGTTGGCAAAGGAAGCGAGCTTCGATGTGAGGTCTTGGCGACTAACGAAGGTCTTGCCGAATATTGTGGACAAGTGGTGGTCCCCCCCACAGAATGGTCTGAGCTCGCTAGGAGTTGAGGCTTTCGCCATGAGGTCCTGGCGACTAACTGAAGTCTCACCGAAGTGGATTGGCTTTGGTATAGTGTTCTGAATTCAACGAGAAGTCTTCCTAATCAATGGAGGTCACACCGAAGGGAATCTTGCACTTGGGGAAAGAAGCTGAGTTCACTATGAGGTCTCACCAACCAACGAATGTCTCCCCAACTTATAAAAAACCTTCCCCAACAATGAGATGAGTTCGCCGAGGGATATTGCCTTCAACATAAGGTCTTCCCGATAGCGATTGTCTTGGTGGCCATAGAGGTGATATCGGTATAACTTTTGGGCTCGCTATGAACTCTCATCGATGGTTTCAAGCTATGTTGATAATCACGGGAAGGTATAATCGCATCGAGGAGACATGATTAGTGTCTCACCGACATGTGATTCCATAGAGAGAGCTTTTGACCACACGAAGAATCTGTGGCATCTGATCAACCAATCAGAGGGAGCTAAAGGCGAGCCATGGTAGTCTAACCAGGAAGAGGAGGATTAACAGAATGAAAGGCAATGTGTATCTATTCTAAGCTCAGGAGCAATCAAAGCAGCTCAACAGGGAGGTTCGAAGATGGACACGAGGACCAGAAGTGCATGTGGTAGCTGCAAAAGATCAGAAGGATTCTCCTGGGAACAAATCTTCACCAACATGGACATTAAGGATTCAATCAGACACAACATTAACTATGTGAAAAGATCTAAGGGAAGATTTTTTTGAACACGGATATTTTTGTAAAGCCCAGAGGGGCCGACACACTTTTGTATATAAGGAATTTTTTCCTTCTTGTAAAAGAGTTCTCCTGATGCTTTTCTGAAGTCAGTGACTTCTACAGTCCTCTCTCAGATTAGCAGAATTCTGCAACTCATTTTGGAACATGTTATATAAAGTTTACCTTGATTACCATTGATGGTTCATTTTTTTCCTTCTGGTTCTTGTGAAGTATTGTGCATTTTTAAGTGGTTCATCAAGCTACTTAGTGAAATATTTCTTTTCCCTATAGCTTTGTTTCATGTTAGCATGCCCTTCTTTGCAAAAGTGGTATCATGTAGGTTATAAACTGTGTTTACTCATTTGCACATGAGCTTTTAATTTGTGAAAGTCTATTTTTCCTTCTTGAAAGTGTGTGCATGTCGAACCTGTTTGTATACATAATCCATAAAATCTTGTTGTGCAGCCCCATCTCCATCATTAGTATTCAAGTGTAACTCAAGTATCTCATTGTTCCTATCAGTTCGGTGTATCACCATAGTATTTAATTTTATTTTTATGCACTCCTTCTCCCTTTCCCTTTACAGAATCAGTAGTTTAGGTGATACCAAAGGAAGTCGGCCTTCTCTGGAGGTTGACCTCTATCTATAAGTGATCCACAGCTTTGGAGGTCTTCCCATGTTACACTGAGGTGTTGAACACTAGGTTCAAAAAGGATGCAATTTCAGTTGATAACAATTTCTAGCATGCCCGGTGGGACTGTCAAGCAGACAGTTTGAAAATTACATGTCTATTATTGGTTTTTGATATGCAACCAGTAAGATTCAGGTATTTATGAGGTTAACATAAGCATATCATGGTGACTCCGTGTACCAGTGCATCATTGAGGAATTCAAAATAATGAGAGATTTGGTGTCTACCTCAGTACCATTCAGCCTTTGGAGGCAATTTGAATAACAAATGGTGACTCTGAGCTCAAATCTTTTGGTTTCCTAAGCACAAGTCTTGGTATGTCTCAAAATAATCTGTTAATTCTGAGTTTTCAGCTCTTTAACTGAAAAGATGTCAAATATTTATGAAGATGCTTACTATTACCCTCCATATCATGAGTATGTGGCTCCTACACATTCATACCTAAACATATTGGACTTTCTCCAATAGATTGACCATACGTTGTGGGATTTTAGTCAAGGTCTTCACAATATGAAGATTAATGATGTTAGTAAAGTGCTTGCATGTCTATCTAAGATGTTGGTTGATATCAAGATGCAGTAGGATACCATTATGCAACAACAAGAAATGGTTGAGCAAGTCTACTTTTATGATCAAGAAAGAGTGGAAAAAAGAATCCAGTTCAAGGGAGACCTTAAACATAAAATAGATGCTAAGGAAGAACAAATGAAGATGCTCTCTACTCAAGTGCAGAACACTCAAGCTTACTCAGATTATCAACGCCAACTAATGGAGGAGTTTCAAAAGAGGCAACTTGAGGGGAGTTTCAAGGAGTAGAGTGTTGCATCCAAGGAAGAGCAACCCATTGATCTAGACAACTTACTCCTATGGGAAAGGATTAAAAAGGTGAATCCTTTACATCTAGCTATAAAGTGTCATCAATTGCAGCAGCAAAATATTGAACAACTAGAAGACATCAAACAATTTGGGTAGTTGTCGATTGATGACAGTCAACAAAGTGACAATAGCACATGTGAAGATGATGTTGAATCAAATCCATTGTTGAACCCCTTAGATTTTGATTCATTTGAAAAAAATTCTGATGTTGTTTATAAGATGACTAGCAGTAGAATCTAGTAGTTTCCAGTTAAGGAGCTTCACTTGCAGACAGAGGTTGCCCAAGTTTCTCTGGAAAATGAGCCACATGAAGAAGAACAATTGGTTTATTTGTTTGACCAACTACCTGGTTATGTTGAGCAAGCTGAAGAGAGCATGCAGGTTCCTGATTTACCAGTTGATTTGGAACAACCAGAGAATATTGTTGACTTGTTCGATGAACTTCCTCAATTTGTTGATAAAGATGAAGATCTCACATGCATGATAGAATCTATTCCTGGTATGGAGCAACTAAATGATAAAATTCATCTAGACTTAATGCAAAATTATGAGTTAGATGATATCATAGAGGCTTTTTGTTCTAACATAGATGATGAGCTAGTATCATATGAAAGGGAAGCATGTGATCAACCCATTCAAGTCAGTGAGATTGTTGAAAAAGCTATAGAGGATAACGCCTTGCATCCTATGAACTAATTTGAGGAGCTGCCCCACTTTGTTGAGGAGCTATATTTTGTCATTGACAAAGAGCATAAGGAAGTACAGTTTGAAGATTTGTTTTCAGTTAACCAACAAGGATATCAGCTCCTTAGTCAAGAAGATCAAACAGTAGTAGCCAATGAACAACTTGCATATTACCTCCAATTAGCATCTTTTCAAGGAAAAGATGAAGTCTTTAGAGATCAACAAGAGGCCAACAAGGAAAGTTCAAGCTTTTCCCTTACCAAAGGCTGTCCAATCAGGTACCTAGCTCAGACGGAGTCCAATACAACACCAAGGACCAACCTTGTACCTACACATGAAGGTACAATGAAAGAAGATATCCAGGATGCACTGATAACCAAAAAAGAGTATGTTCAGCTCACTTGTCCTCCTTTGGTTGATAATACGTATGGTCTGTCTAGTGAGGTAAGTGAGCTTGTTCGCCTCTTTCAAGAAGCAGTGCATCATCTGGTTAAACATTTTTCTGTGTATCATTTTTACTTAGTTGTCCTTAAGCATGCCAGTCATTATACTTTGAAAAGAAAGAGCAGCTATTTCAGTCATCCTATAAATGGTTTTATTTGACCAATTTCTTACTAGTTACTGTAGGGTAGGTTTAGTTGCATTTTTTTCAATTCCCTAAGTGTTGTTCCAGCACAGTTAAATAGTTTCACTTCAGTAGCTTCCTATTTTCAATAAGTCTCCAAGTGATCTGTTTCTTGAGATACTAATGCATTTGAGCCATGTACAAAGCTGATGTTTGAAGTCAACCTCTGAGTTATCAAATGACTCCATGCCCAATGGACAAGTTTTGGCTACTGGTTTTCCATGTTTAGCAGGAAAACATCTAGCAAAGGTCGCTAGAAATGTTGCCCAATTTTCACCTATGAGCTCAATCAGGTAGGATGGGTTATGTTTCAGATGTTTATAAGGTCCAAATGGACTTTTGCATTGAGGGTTAGGTTATGCATCTGATGCCATTTCACAAAGAGCTCATTTGAAAGGGATCACTCAGTCAATTTGGCATAATCCATTTTGTTTATATACGTTTGTGTTGCCTATCGACAAGACCTCAAGGATGTCATAGTGATTGGAATTCACATGCGGGTACCTATCGGTAGGACATTAATCATTGTTCCAAAGACTAAGGGTTTCCCCATCGACATGAAGGTCTTCTTTGGAATGAGGTCTTGGCGAGATCTTTATGTCTCACTGACCGGCGACAGAGGGATACACATATCGACAAGAGACTTTTCTTTGGGGAGAAGTCTCGGTGAATTCTTCATGTCTTACCGACTTGCACGGAACGAGCAAACACTTTGACAAGAGTTGTATCTTCGGTGTGTTGTCTTGCGGAATGCTTTGTGTCTTGCCAACCACCAATAAGGATATACATCTCGGTGAGAAAATTTTGCAGCAGAGAGATGTCTTGGCGAGTGCATCTGGGGTCATCGACAAAGCACAAAAGGTTTCTTCCCTTGGTGTAAAGTCTCACCGACTTGAGGGGGTCTTCCCAAAATGGTATCAACTCGCCCAAGGGTTATCCCTTCGTCATAATGTCCTACTGACTATGAGAGGTCTCCCTAAAGTAAAATGAGCTCTCAGCGAAAAGAGGAGGCTTCAGTGAAATGTCTCGGTGAAGGAAAGATGTCTTGCTGAAATGAGGTAATATCAGAGAAGGTCTCACCGATCCATTGAAGTCTCAGCAAAGGGAGGCGTCATCGAAAGGATCTCGCCGAGAGAAGGATGGCTTCAGAAAAAGTGTCACCAACAAGGTGAACTCTTGCCAAAATAAAATGACATTGGCAAAGCAAGTTTTCATCACCACGAGGTCTCGACGATTAGGAGAAGTCTCGCTAAAAGGATGCCTTTGGCATATGTAAGCGGGCTTCGCTAGGAGGTCTTACCGAAGATGGAGGTCTTGCCGACAATCGTTCATGAGGCGGCGTCAAAAAAGGAAGCGAGCTTCGATGTGAGGTCCTAGCGACTAACGAAGATCTTGCCTACTATTGTGGACAAGTGGTGGTTCCCCCCGCGGAATGGTCTAAGCTCACTAGGAGTTGAGGCTTTCACCATGAGGTCCTAGAGACTAATTGAAGTCTCGCCGAAGTGGATGGGCTTTAGTATAGTGTTGTGAATTCAATTAGAAGTCTTCCCGACTGATGGAGGTCACACCGAAGGGAATGTTGAGCTTGGGGAAAGAAGCTGAGTTCGCTATGAGGTCTCACCGACCAACAAATGTCTCCTTGACTTATAAAAAACCTTCCCCAACAATGAGATGAGTTTTCTGAGGGATATTTCCTTCGGTAAAAGGTCTTCCCGATAGCAATTGTCTTGATGACCACAGAGGCAATATCGGTATGAATTTTGGGCTCACTATGAACTCTCATCGATGGTTTCAAGCTATGCCAATAATCACAGGAAGGTACGTTGGAATATGTGCCTCAATCCTTACTGACATGGAACTCCTGACAGGAAAAGTTGCTGTGAAATTATTCATGTTTGTCCAACTAACTATTCTAAATCCATTCAAAATGATCATGTCACCAGGATAGAGTTGATGTCTTGATGAATAAAGTCTATCACTATAACTAGGAGCATTCGCCATGACCTTTTGTTGAATGGAGTTCTCTGGGCGATAGTTTGATCTTATCGGGCTATCTCACAGGTGTCGGGGAGAGGTTCCAGCAAATGGTGAATGTCTCACCAATAGCATATAGCTATCAGGCTAACACAAGGATCTCGTGGAGATCTCTCAGTGAGAATGGAAAGTCTCGTCGATGGTGGAGGTTTCGGTGAGATGTCCCAGCGATGAAGAAAGGTCTTTTTGAAGGGAGTATTCACTTGGTGCCTTCACGGTGACAAAAAGACCTCGGTATAAGGTCTTGGCGAAGGCGATAAGTCTCGTTGACTCTTGGGTGCTTTGGTATGACATGTTCGGCTGGTATGAGGTCTTGGCAAAGGTCAAATGTCTTGTCAACTCGGTAAGACATGGGCACTCAGTGAAAGGTCTCGGCGAAGGACCTAAGTCTTGCCGACTCGGTAAGACTTGGTTGTGTTTGGGGTGAAGTCTCAGCGAAAGATGAATGTCTTACTGACTGTTAGATGCTTTGATGAAACCTAAGGAGACCCGACGAAACCTTTTGGTGAGAACAAAGAGTCTTGTCGATGGCAAAGAAAAAAATGATATGCTTTGTGAGCATTGGTAAAACGTCTTTCCAATAGAAATGAAATGGTTATTGGTAGATTCAGTATGACTCATGGTGCTCGTTATAACGTCTTGTCGACTTGTGGAAGCTATGGCGATATCGATATGAAGACTTTGTGGCATTGGGGAGACACTGTTAGTGTCTCACCGATATCCCAACAAAGTTTGATCGCCTTTGATCGTGTGACCATCCTATGTGGCATCCCGCTGGACCAATCAGAGGAAGCGATTTTCAAATGGATGACGGTTGGATTTTTGCATCAGTTGCAACACTAGAAAAATTGAATGCAAGGAAAAAATATGAAAAGGCATGGAAAGTTTCTTCGATGGAGCATTGGTGGATAAGGATGAACAAAAGGCAAAAATTAGAATGTGATAAGTTCACTAATACATTTTGAACCATTTTTTCACGACAGCGGATGCTGGCCTGGAATTTTGACATTTCAAATGTCGTCAAAATTCTGACGCAAAAATAGCGACAAACAGTCATCAGAATTCTGACGAGCTGTCATCAAAAAATGGTTCAAAATGTATCAGTGGTTTTAAAGGATCGATTATGATTTGAAATTAGATTTATGAGTGAATTGAATTGTTGAGATATTTTCTATAACTGGATGAACAGTGAATGAAGCTACTGTGAACTAATACCAGAGAGTTGTATCTCTGATTGTATGTAATTGTTGTTACTGTAATACAAAGAGATTTAGTTTGGTGTGGTGGGGTTTTTCCCGAAAGGGTTTCCCACGTAAATCTGTTGTTCATTTTCTTTGAGTATCTTCTCTGTTTCTGCAAATCTTTCATGTGTGTCTTAATTGGATTGTAATTAGAAAAAATTAAAAGTACTGTCTGCTTACTTCCCTGTGGTTTTGACATTAGGAAAGTTGTTTCCATACCGTTGCTTTCCTTACAAGATATAATCGCATCGGGGAGACACAATTAGTGTCTCACCAACATGTGATTCCATAGAGAGAGCTTTTGACCGCCTGAAGAATCTATGTGGCATCTGATCAACCAATCAGAGGGAGCAAAAGTTGAGCCGTGGCAGTATGACCAGGAAGAGGAGGATTAATAGAATGAAATGCAACATGTATCTATTTTGAGCTTAGGAGCATTCAAAGCAATTCGATAGGGAGGTTCGAAGATGGACACGAGGACCAGAAGTGAATGTGGTAGCTGCAAAAGATCAGAAGGATTCTACTGGGAATGACTCTTCACCAACATGGACATCAAGGATTCAATTGGACACAACATTAACTACGTGAAAAGATCTAAGGGAAGATTTTTTTGAACACGGATATTTTTGTAAAGCCCATAGGGGTTGACACACTTTTGTATATAAGGAATTTTTTCCTTCTTGTAAAAGAGTTCTCCTGATGCTTTTCTAAAGTTGGTGACTTCTACAGTCCTCTCTTGGATTAGCAGAATTCTATAACTCATTTTGCAACATGTTAGATAAAATTTACCTTGATTACCATTGATGGTTCATTTTTTGCCTTATGGTTCTTGTGAAGTATTATGCATTTTTAAGTGATTCATCAAGCTACTTAGTGAAATCTTTCTTTTCCTTATAGCTTTATTTCATGTTAGCATGCCCTTCTTTGCAAAAGTGGTATCATGTAGGTTATAAATTGTGTTTACTCAATTGCACATGACATTTTAATTTGTGAAAGTCTGTTTTTCCTTCTTGAAAGTGTGTGCATGTCGAACCTGTTTGTATACATAATCCACAGAATCTTGTTGTGCAACCCCATCTCCATCATTAGTATTCAAGTCTAACTTGAGTATCTCATTGTTCCTGTCAGTTCGGTGTATCACCATAGTATTTTATTTTATTTTTATGCACTCCTTCTCCCTTTCCCCTTACAGAATCAGTAGTTTAGCTGATACCATAGGAAGCCGGCCTTCTCCAGAGGTTGACCTTTGTCTATAAGTGATCCACAGCTTTGGAGGTCTTCCCATGTTACACTGAGGTGTTGAACACCAGGTTCAACAAGGGTGCAATTTCAGTTGACAATAATTTCTGGCACGCCCGGTGGGACTGTTGACCAGACAATTTGAAAATTACACGTCTATTATTGGTTTTTGATATGCAACCAGTAAGATTCATGCCTTTCTGAGGTTAACATTAGCATATCATGGCAACTTCGTGTACTAGTGCATCATTGAGGAATTCAAAATACTGAGAGATTTGGTGTCTACCTTAGTATCATTCAGCCTTTGGAGGCAGTTTGAATAACAAATGGTGACTCTGAGCTCAAATCTTCTAGTTTCGTAAGCACAAGTCTTGGTATGTCTCAAAATAATCTATTAATTCTAAGTTTTCCGCTATTTGACTAAAAAGATGTTGAATATTTATGAAGATGCTTACTATTACCCTCCATATCATGAGTATGTGGCTCCTACACATCCATACCTAAACATATTGGACTTTCTCCAACATATTGACCATACGTTGTGGGATCTCAGTCAAGGTCTTCACAATATGAAGATTAATGATGTTAGTAAAGTGCTTGCATGTCTATCTAAGATGTTGGTTGATATCAAGATGCAACAGGGTACCATTATGCAACAACAAGAAATGGCTGAGCAAGTCTACTTTTATGATCAAGAAAGAGTGGCAAAAAGAATCCAGTTCGAGGGAGACCTTAAACAGGAAATAGATGCTAAGGAAGAACAAATGAAGATGCTCTCTGCTCAAGTGCGGAACACTCAAGCTTATTCAGATTATCAGCACCAACTAATGGAGTTTCAAAAGAGGCAACTTGAGGGGAGTTTCAAGGAGAAAAGTGTTGCAGCCAAGGAAGAGCAACCCATTGATCTAGACAACTTACTCCTGTGGGAAAGGATTAAAAAGGTGAATCCTTTACATCTAGCTATAAAGTGTCATCAATTGTAGCAGCAAAGTATTGAACAACTAGAAGACATCGAACAATTTGGGCAGTTGTCGATTGATGACATTTAACAAAGCGACAATAGCACATGTGAAGACGATGTTGAATCAAATCCATTGTTGAACCCCTTAGATTTTGATTCATTTGAAAAAATTTCTGATGCTATTTATAAGATGACTGGAAGCAGAATCCAGGAGTTTCTAGTTAAGGAGCTTCACTTGCAGACAAAGGTTGCCCAAGTTTCTCTAGAAAATGAGCCACATGAAGAAGAAAAATTGGTTTATTTGTTTGACCAACTACCTGGTTATGTTGAGCAAGCTGAAGAGAGCATGCAGGTTCCTTATTTACTAGTTGATTTGGAACAGCCAGAGAATATTGTTGACTTGTTCGATGAACTTCCTCAATTTGTTGATAAAGATGAAGATCTCACATGCATGATAGAATCTATGCCTGGTATGGAGCAACTAAATGATAAAATTCATCTAGATTTAATGCAAAATTATGAGTTAGATGATATCATAGAGGTTTTTTGTTATAACATAGATGATGAGCTAGTATTATATGAAAGGGAAGCATGTGATCAACCCATTCAAGTCAGTGAGACTGTTGAAAAAGCTATAGAGGATAATTTCTTGCAGCCTATGAACTTATTTGAGGAGCTGCCCCACTTTGTTGAGGAGGAGCTATATTTTGTCATTGACAAAGAGCATAAGGAACCACCGTTTGAAGATTTGTTTTTAGTTATCCAATAGGGATATCAGCTCCTTAGTCAAGAAGATCAAACTGTAGTAGCTAATGATCAACCTGCATATTACCTCCAATCAGCATCTTTTCAAGGAGAAGATGAAGTCTTTAGAGATCAACAAGAGGCCAGCAAGGAAAGTTCAAGCTTTTCCCTTACCAGAGGTTGTCTAATCAGGTACCTAGCTTAGACAGAGTCCAATACAACACCAAGGACCAACCCTGTACCTACACATGAAGGTACAACGAAAGAAGATATCTAGGATGCACTGATAATCAAACAAGAGTATGTTCTACTCACCTGTCCTCCTTTGGTTGATAATACATATGGTCTATCTAGTGAGGTAAGTGAGCTTGTTCACCTCTTTCAAGAGGCAGTGCATCGTCTGGTTAAACATTTTTCTGTGTATCATTTTTACTTAGCTGTCCTTAAGGATGCCAATCATTATACTTTGAAAAGAAAGGGCAGCTATTTCAGTCATCCTGTAAATGGTTTTATTTGACCAATTTCTTTTTGGTTAGTGTAGGGTAGGTTTAATTGCAATTTTTTCAATTCCCTAAGTGTTGTTCCAGCACAGTTAAATAGTTTCACTTCAGTAGCTTCATGTTTTCAATAAGTCTCCAAGTGATCTGTTTCTTGAGATACTAATGCATTTGAGCCATGTACAAAGCTGATGTTTTAAGTCAACCTATGAGTTATCAAATGACTCCATGCCCAATGGACAAGTTTTGGCTACTGGTTTTCCATGTTTAGCAAGCAAACATCTAGCAAAGGTCGCCAAAAATGTTGCCCAATTTTCACCTACGAGCTCAATCAGGAAGGATGGGTTATGTTTCAGATGTTCTTAAGGGACAAATGGAATTTTGCATTCAAGGTTAGGTTATGCATCTAATGCCATTTCACAAAGAGCTCATTTGAAAGGGATCACTCAGTTAGTTTGGCATAATCCATTTTGTTTATATATGTCTGTGTTGCCTATCGGCAAGACCTCAAGGATGTCACAGTGATTGGAATTCACATGCGGGTACCTATCAGTAGGACATTAATCATTGTTCCAGCGACTAAGGGTTTCCCCATCAACATGAAGGTCTTCTTCGGAATGAGGTCTTGACGAGATCTTTATGTCTCACCGACCGGCGACAGAGGGATACACATATCGACATGAGACTTTTCTTCCGGGAGAAGTCTCGGTGAATTCTTCATGTGTTAGCGACTTGCGCAGAATGATAAAACACTTCAGCAAGAGTTGTGTCTTCGGTGTGTTGTCTTGCCGACCACCAATAAGGATATACATCTCCGTGAGAAAATTTTATAGCGGAGAGATTTCTTGGTGAGTGCATCTGGTCTCGCCGACAAAGCACAAAAGGTTTCTTCCCTCGGTGTAAATTCTCACTGACTTGAGGGAGTATTCCTGAAATGGTCTCAGCTCGCCCAAGGGTTATCCCTTCGTCATAATGTCCTTCCGACTATGAGAGGTCTCCCTGAAGTAAAATGAGCTCTTAGCGAAAAGAGGAGGCTTCAGCGAAATGTCTCAGTGAAGGACATATGTCTCGCCGACATGAGGTAATATCGATGAAGGTCTCGCCGATCCATCAGAGTCTCAGCGAAGGGAGGCATCATCAAAAGTATCTCACCGAGAGAAGGATGGCTTCAGAAAAAGTCTCACCAACAAGGTGAACTCTTGCCGAAATAAAACGGCATCAGCAAAGCAAGTTTTCATCGCCATGAGGTCTCGGTGATTAGGAGAAGTCTCACCGAAAGGATGCCTTCGGCATATGTAAGCGGGCTTCGCTAGGAGGTCTTACCGAAGATGAAGGTCTTGCCGACAATTGTTCATGAGGCGGCGTCGGCAAAGGAAGCGAGCTTCAATGTGAGGTCCTAGCGACTAATGAAGGTCTTGTTGACTATTTTGGACAAGTGGTGGTCCCCCCCACGGAATGGTCTGAGCTTTCCAGGAGTTGAGGCTTTCGCCATGAGGTCCTAGCGACTAACTGAAGCGTCACCGAAGTGGATTGGCTTCAGTATAATGTTGTGAATTCAATGAGAAGTATTCCCGACTGATGGAGGTCATGCCGAAGGGAATTTTTAGCTCAAGGAAAGAAGCTGAGTTCGCTATGAAGTCTCACCGACCAACGAATGTTTCCCCGACTTATAAAAAACCTTCCCCAACAATGAGATGAGTTTTCTTAGGGATATTTCCTTTGGAAAAAGGTCTTCCCGATAGCGACTGTCTTGGTGACCATAGAGGAAATATCAGTATGACTTTTGGGCTCTCTATGAACTCTCATTGATGGTTTCAAGCTATGTCGATAATCGCGGGAAGGTATAATCGCATCGGGGAGACACGATTAGTGTCTCACCGACATGTGATTCCATAGAGAGAGCTTTTGACCTCCCGAAGAATCTATGTGGCATTTGATCAACCAATCAAATGGAGCTAAAGGTGAGCCATGGCAGTTTGACTAGGAAGAGGAGGATTAATAGAATGAAAGGAAACATGTATCTATTCTGAGCTCAGTAGAATTCAAAGTAGCTCAACAGGGAGGTTCAAAGATGGACACAAGGACTAGAAGTGAATGCAGTAGCTACAAAAGATCAGAAGGATTCTCCTGGGAATGACTTTTCACTGACATGGATAACAAGGATTCAATCGGACACAACATTAACTACGTGAAAAGATCTAAGGGCAGATTTCTATGAACCCGGATATTTTTGTAAAGCCCAGAGGGGCTGACACACTTTTGTATATGTCATTTTTTCCTTCTTGTAAAAGAGTTCTCCTGATGCTTTTCTAAAGTCGGTGACTTGTACAGTCCACTCTTGGATTAGCAGAATTTTGTAACTCATTTTGGAACATGTTATATAAAATTTACCTTGATTACCATTGATGGTTCATTTTTTTCCTTCTAGTTCTTGTGAAGTATTGTGCATTTTTAAGTGATTCATCAAGCTACTTAGTGAAATCTTTCTTTTCCCTATAGCTTTGTTTCATGTTAGCATGCCCTTCTTTGCAAAAGTGGCATCATGTAGATTATAAACTGTGTTTACTCAATTTCACATGAGCTTTTAATTTGTGAAAGTTTGTTTTTCCTTCTTGAAAGTGTGTGCATGTCAAACTTGTTTGTATACATAATCCATAAAATATTCTTGTGCAACCCCATCTCCATCATCAGTATTCAAGTGTAACTCGAGTGTCTCATTGTTCCTATCAGTTCGGTGTATCACCATAGTATTTAGTTTTATTTTTATGCACTCCTTCTCCCTTTCCCTTTACAAAATCAATAGTTTAGGTGATACCAAAGGAATTTGGCCTTCTCTGGAGGTTGACCTTTGTCTATAAGTGACCCACAGCTTTGGAGGTCTTCCCATGTTACACTGAGGTGTTGAACACTAGGTTCAACAAGGGTGCAAATTCAGTTGATAACAGGTACATACCCATTTCCTAATATAATTATTGTAGTGTAGAAAAATGTATCCCTTTACATTTTCACACTTTTTTGGACCCTCCATGATAAAATTAGGCTTCTCTATGCCTTATTTGGTCCTAGTTTGCATCCACAAGCCTTATTTAATGCATCTTTCCAAGGATAATCTAGACATGTATCTAATGACCAATCATAATTTAATGTTTTTGGGTTGTGTGTCTTAGATTTAGTGATTTGGTACTCATACGCCACCTTGGGCATATGGGTACCACCTAATTTTGGGGCATGAACCTAAATTTGGCATAGAACTTAACTTTTTTTTAAATTTGTGTCCCTAGCTTAGCCTACTGGGACTCATATGCCCCAACTGGCGTATGAGTCCCACTTAGCTTGAACCTATTTTTAATTCAAACTTTTGGAGGGATTTTATTCTCCTAGATCTGATGTCGGCTTGTAGTGTTGTAATTTTGGGAAATTTGGCATAAACAAGTATAAATACAAGATTATTTCACATATTTTCTCATAACAAGATCTAGCAACTTTTATGAGAAAGTATTCTAGAAAATTTATGATCACAAGAGCATTCAAGAGCTGATTATCAAGTATTTTAGAGAATCAATTCAAGAATCAAGCATCATGTCAAAGTAATCATGCATCATGTTTTTTTTTAGCTAACATTTGTGATGTAAGTTCTTATGATTCAAGAAAGCATTCAAGTCAAGATCCATATCATTCAATCAAGATTCAAGATCTACATTCATGCTAGCCATTTCATACAATATTACAGCCTTTGTTCCAAGCGTTTGGTGAGTTGCAACATAGCATAGTGTTCATTCAACATTCCTTCATTCTATTTGATTTCATTTAAAGGTTTGATTACCAAAATGAGGTTTGACCAAGGAAAACTCCTATCCACTCACAAAACAACATTTTTCTCTCCTCTACATGTATGATTTCAGATCTAGGTGTTTTGGACTTGAAGATCCTTTGAAGACTAAGTTGCAAGATTGAAGAAATTTATCAAAATTGTCACAAAGTTGTCATCTTCATGAAAAGTCACCTATAGGTCAAAATTCAGAGTTTCAGACTTAGAGATCGAAAGAGAGAGAAGCTAAAAAATATCACTAGATGATATCAGATTTTAAAATCAACCTTGATACTAGGACTAAATTTCCACATGTGGCATATGAGTCCTAGTATACTAGTTTTCAAACATTTTATGTAGATCCTAGTTTACAGTTACAAATTCTGATTTCAATCCAAAACCCTAAACTAGGACTAAATCACCCACTCTAGCGTATAAGTCCCAATGAGCATCAAAAGTCAAAATTTCAAGATTTCATATCTTGTTTCAAGCATCTTTAGTTTTCCAGGTGCCCCTATGTTCATTCTCAGTTCACTATTCTGATATTCAGTTTAATATTCTAAGTTACATAGCTAGATTTGCATATCATTTACATTTCTTTCTTTCCAAGCCTTTGCTTGGTGGTGAACCCCCTTTTTTGTGTTTAATCACACTCAAGGAAATCTCCCTAGTAGCCCATCCCTCAATTGAGTTTCTTGATTGAGGGATCTCTAGGGTTCCTTGAATGAACTAGAGTGAAATAGGCCCTTACCCCTAGGTTCCATCTCCCAAAAGGTAGGAACCCCTATTCCCTATTTTTGAGTGTTCATTTTGGTGAACCTAGCATTCAGACACCTTATTTAATGATTTGGAGTGCATCATAGTCCTAGATCTAGCTTATATTAACCTTGCATTAGGTGTTGCATTAGTTAATTTGTATCTACGACTTCTAAATCTCACATTAGTGAAAGTGCATATAGGTTGCATTTTTGCATCTTGCATCATTTAATTTCATTTGAAATCTATAATTACATGTAGTCTAGAAAACATACAAACCAGAAACCTTAACATTCACTTATAATTTGTTGAAATTAGTGTCAAAACCCTTATCTAGGACTCATACACCCCTTTGGGTGGTTTTGTCCTATTACAAGTTGTTTTACCTAATTTTTGGAAATTTTGTGTTGTGTTTTTTTCAACATTTGAACCCTTAAAAAACCCTAATTGGGACTCATACACCCCTCTGGGTGATTGTCCTATGTCAGACCTTGTTATCAACTAGGATTGTACCTAGCTAAGCCTAGACTCAGTTAATCCTGTTGAAACATTGGAATATCTTCAGGTTGTGGGTACCCTATAGTGAAGATAGACCTCTAGATTATGGGTTGGTTCCCCCTTTGATTTTTTAAAGAAACTAATGATTATGTAGGAAAAGAGATAAAAGGGTTTTAAAATGAATGGAAAAACTAAACATTGATGCATCTAGATGACTATGAAAATGCAATTTGATTCACAAGTACCCCTCAATATATCTCCTTTGCATAACCTGATTTGAACAACTAAAACACATAAGTGGTTCACACAAAGGCTTGACAAATTTATCCTCTTTGAAAGAAAATCAATGTTTTCACAACTAGAAAAATAAAAATTGATCTTTTGCATGATGTATGACCTGTGATATTGAACTAAAAATGTATACATAAAATTATGAATGAGATAGAAAAAATAAAGGTTTCAGATTTAAACACAATAAATTTCTATCAAATCATACATAAAATATGACACCTAAAATCTAGAAGGAAAATACTTGATTCTTTATTGAAAGGTGAAAGGAATCCTTTTGCAAAAAAAAAAAAAGCTGAAAAAATAATGTTGAAACAACTATTGAATCAACACTCTAAGAAAATTGAGCTAGAAGACATTTCTCCTTCTCTACAATGGACAGAAGAGTTGAAAGCAAGAACTGAGAAAAAACATGTCTTTTCTCCTATATACAAAAAATAGTCTCCAAGTGCAAAGAGATGGCACTTGCAGTTAATTGCATCTAAAAATATCTCCTAGAATCTCTCCCATGAGTAGATATGAAAAGCCCCACAAAGAGGAGTCAAAACTGAAGCAACTTGAGCAAAAATAGGCTCAAACTCCCTCTTACAATTAGCTTGACCAAGTTGGACCCTGAAATCACTCCATCAACTAAAAATTAGACTCAAAAAGCTCTCGTTGAACTCCACTTCTGATTTTTGCATGATTTTGACATGAAGTTAATCAATTTGAACAAATAATAAAGTAATCAATGATGAGTTACTTTACTAGGTGTTGTGGATTTGCTCAACTTTTGCATTTTCATGACAAATAATAAAGTAATTTATAAACCATTACTTTATTACTTTCTTACATTTTCTATTTTCATTTAAACTCATACAAAATCAAGGGGGGCGGCCTTATATTTGACCTTACATATTATGCTAAAGGAGACTAAGACATATGTAATTCAAAGGCATTGCATTAGTTTATGAAGGGAAATATTTAAAACAAAGGAAAAAAGCCTTTTGCTCCATCAACAAAAAATAGGGTTAGAGAAACCCTAAAAGACAAAACCTATGACATTTCTTCATTTCACCTTCATTTTGCAATCTTCATTCACAGTTGCTCTGTTGGTTTAGGAGCTTCCATGCTAGGGTTTGAACTTTAATGGACATTTCTGGAGCTTTTGTCGACTCTTCCTTTTAGACACATGCTTGGCCATGTGGTATGTTCCATTTCCTACTTTCCCAATGATGCATTTCTCTCAAAAATTGTGAAGGAAAATCTATACTTCTATTTATTTGTCACAAAGAATGATAAAAGAGATTTTTCACTCTTCATTTTCACTTTGCATTTTAAAATTTCTATAAGAAAAGATAAAAATTTTGCATCTCCTTTGAAATTTTTGGATATGTTGACTATATATACCCTTATTTGTAGGTCGTGACTTCTATAAGATGTTTTTAAAAGACCATGGTCACAAGATTTAACTATAGGAATAGGTTGTGATTTAGTTAAAAATGATTCTTCTCTTTTGGATAACTCAAGTGCTCAGCCCTTTGAGAAGCATTGTACCTTACTGTATATGCAAATTTATTTGAGGCTTCTTTTTTCAAGCTTCTAGGTATTTTCTTATGTCATGATTTCCATTTATTCTCTGCCTGTGACAAAAAGGGAACTCCCTCTATGCTTGAGGGTTTCCACCTTATTATGGCCAAGGGTTTGATCGAGCTTTCTTGAGGGCTCTTCATGTTTCTGGATCTACTACTCGGCCATGGCTCCATTGTTTGAGAATTCTACCATGGAACACTACAATATCACTATGGATTGGCCTCTATAAATGTCACTGCATTTTAGGATAAAATTCACAAAGAATAGTAGTAGAAACATGACTTCCTCAAGACTCTATTCACTAGGCTATGACAGTCTTGTGATTTTCCTCTCCATTTGAGATGATTAGCATAACATCTTTGAGTACTGTCTCATATTGCCTATGAGTATTATCATATTTTTTATAGCTTTAAACACAACCATAAGTTGTCCTTTTCTAACCTCTCAGTGCTATAACTTGGCTTTGAAGACTATATTTTTATGCATGATATCCTTTGCACCTTGAAATGGTTATGTGATTGTGATCATGCATTTATAAGAATGTGATAAGCATGAAAGGAATGTTGCATATATATGACTGTCCTTGTCTTTATGTTATTGTTTTCCTTCTTTAGTCTCATAACTATCATGCTTGTGATTGTCATCAAGCAATATGCCCTTATGAATTTATTTTGACTGTGTATGCATTATTAAGAATGCCATTTCCTACATTGGATAGTCATATCAGACCTTGTTCTCTATATGGTGACTGGATTGTTTGCATGGTCTTTGCTTATGTTGATTGATGTCATTGGTCATAAACACTATCCCTTGTATGTGAACCTTGCATGTTATCTATTGTCCTTTGTTAATAGACTATCCTCCTTTTGAAACAATATTCACAGTATTTATGCACTGTGCTATCCCATAATAGTGATAAAAGAGTGAAATGATTAAATCTTTGCATGTATGTTTCTGGTGCCTCCATTGATGATATGTTGCTTTCTAAGAATAATGTATTCATTTGTAGATGATATTCTTCTTTAGAAACTTGTAGTGATTGTGATAATTGAATTCACTTCCATTGATTAAAATATACTTCATATCCCCTCTAAAAATTCAAGAGAGCAACATGTTGGGCTCAACCCTTGTGGGGGCCCATTTTTCTCCACATGTTGTGATGTTAAACCATGAAAACATAGAATATCAAATGAACCTATACCTACACAGTGAAAAAACAAGTTAGCAAAACAATGAAGTTGAAAGCTTCCAATGATGCATTAATTCTTCTACTCTTGAATGTTTGTGAAATCTGCATATCTAATCAAATGATTTATGTGAGTAGATTATATATCTATTGATGTATGCATATGAAGAGAAATTTGATCCTAAGATCTAACACAATACATTCATCCCTTGCAGGTATTTCTAGAGTGATAATGGAAGGAGCTAGAGCTGGAGCAACTAAAACTGAAGATACAATTGACAACTTCGTGATTTGTCATTCAGGAAATGACAAATCAAACTTCCTTTCATGTTCATTACTTCTTCAGTTGTATAGTTTATTCTTTATGTTTCTTTTCATCATGTATTTCTTGAAGTTACTCCCATGGCTTATGTGGGACATCATATTTTGTACAATGAATAAAACAACGATTCTTTTATGCAAATTGTGTAATATTTTCTATTGTAAAACATTTGCATAATACTTCATTTGAAGACATCTTTTGTGAAATGACAAAACATTAGAAGAAATTTGTATGTATCTTTCTTATTTAGCTGAAAATACTTGCTTCAACTCTACTTGATTGATTTTTAAGCAAAAATTAGGTAACAAGATCTGAAATTGCATTTTACAGAATTAAAAACCTTTTTTATGTGCTTATGTTTGCTGGTGTTAGATATCTAATTCAGTTTACTTAGTTTTTGTTTCATTCATTTAAATATATCTAGCTTACTTTAGTTAATTTCATGCATTTCTTATTTCCAAAATTTGATTTATAACATTTCATTTTAGATTGTTGCATAGTGTAATCAATAAATTACCTTATTTAGAATCTAAAAATTGCATTACATTTCATCATGGATATGTTCTTTGGTAAGCTTTGGATATCTTTGAAATCATTAGTAGATGTGTCAAGTTATGCTTTTGGAAATGATCCTAATGAAATTGAACTCACTCATGCTCACTCAACTCCTAATGAATGTCCTCGTAATGTTGACATCATTGGAGAAGATGATGACAACATGAAAAACTTCATAAACGATTGCCTTAACAACCTTGAGACCAATCCATCCTTTTATCCTTCTATAAAAAAACCAACACGACTTGAGATGTTTGGTCTTTTACACCTTGAGACTGATACACAAACTAAGCCTAATCCCCCTACAATAGGTGATCCTAGCACCTCTAATCAAACAAACATTCAACCATCCTATGTTAACAAAGTAACCAATACATCAATCAATCTAGAAGAGAGATATGGGAAAGGCTTCACAATCTTAAGTAAACAAGGATGTGATACAACAAGTGAGCATGAAATTCATCAAATCCTAGAGAAAATACCAACTGAATATGCCAAAGGGATAGGATATCAAGATCCTCCCCTCGACATAAGTTTCCTCCTTCCTAAACAACAACCAATGTCTCGTAGCAATGATAAGTGTGATCAATGACATGTAGTTTAGGTTAACTACACTCGATCCATACAAATTCGAGGCATATTTAACCCACTAAGCATCAATCCCAATAAGATCATTCATTGTAAACAAATACAAAGAAGCCATTAAAACTAACATTCTAAATCATGAAAGCTTGACAAACCTCTAATCTAAGACATTGAAACTTATCCTATTGGGGGAGTGGTGTCGCATTGATGTGGAATGGCGACCCTTTCCCAATCCCTTGGATAATGAGCTTGTTCTAATTGATTCTATTAAAGAGAATCGACAAAATCGATGAAATATGTGTGATGAAACATGATTTAAAGCTAAATTAACATGATGCGAGCTATTTTAACATGATGTATTCGAAGATGATTGATATGGGTATATGCAAATCTTCTCTAAAAGAAGTTTAAGCTAAAAAAGATTCAAAACCTAATTACACAATACTAAATGGATGCATTTATGTTACCATGGAAGCTAAGCTAATATGCAAGTAAATAAAACTAAAATAATGTAAAATGTGAGTGCAAGTGAGAGTGTTTTTAACAACATAAGTTTGATATTTAAAAGATGGATCCATTTATCTCCAAATAGTGACCTATTTATAGGAAAGCAAATGAGAAATAGATGGTTGAGATCAAAAAGGTTAATCAATGGTCAAGGATGTAAGAAGTTGGAGGCATGGATCATGGATTCTCATCAACAAATGAGAATCAATGATAATATTTAATCAAGGGTTCACCTTTGTCCAAACGAACACACTTTCAACTTGCCCAAGAGGTCACAAGTTAACTTGCACATGAAGTTTTGTAGATTTGTTACAAAGGAGAATATTCCTTTTCTTCAAATGAGTGAAGAAAGAGAATATTCTTTGGAATATTCTCATGCATGAGGGAAATATACATTTAGCAAATTAAAACAAAGTTTTAATGTGCAAAAGGGGAAGGAATATTCCATTTGGAGGAATGTGCAAAGGAGGAATATTCCCTTAGAATATTCCATTGCAAGTGGGGGGAATTAGATGAATTAGGTAATTTCATAATTAAATAAGGTTTTAATTATGAAAATTAGGGGAATTTCATGATATTCATTAAATAAAGTGATTTAATGAAAAAGGGGAAAATGGGATGATATTTAATTAAATAACTTAGGGTTATTTAATTAAATAAGAAGAATCGAGGATTTAAATTAAATAACTTGATGTATTTAATTTAATAAGATGAAATGTTAGCATGAAAGGGGGGGAATTAACCCAATTAGATTAATTAGATCAATAGATGAATATGATGCCATTAATTAAATAGCTAGGAAAATTTAATTAATTAAGTGAAAAGAGAATGGGTTTTAGGAGGAAATGATGTTAGTTAGCCAATGTGATCCATATAGACATTTTTAAGTGTCTAGAATAAGGATGATAGGATCATCTTAGGTCCTCCTCCTCATCATCTAACTCAACAATTTGGTGAATCTAGCAAGCAATGAAGGCCTTAAAAACTAAAGTTCCCTTGTCCCATGTATGCAACTGAAAGAACCTTACACATAATTCTAATCCAAGGACTTATAGCATTACCACCCATGAAAGAACATCCAAAACCATATCCTAAGAATGAAAAAATTCCACATTGTCGATACCATAGAGTTCTTGGACATTGTACTGATGAGTGTCATGCTTTAAAATAAATATTTAAAAAAGTTTGATATCATAGAAATAATCCCTTAAAGCATGTCCTTTCACTCCTTGCCATGTAATAGTTTTAGGATCATAATATTCTCACTATTACATGTTCTTTCTCATCACATTCCTCAGCTCATTCTTGTCTTGCACACAGTGGGGGAAAGAATTAGATAGCCTTGTCCTAGTTTGGCACTTTTTGTTGTCCCTTTGGCTAGTTGTCTGCCTTCCATATATTCATATGAACAAGATTGGGATGTGGATGACCTACTATAGCTTGACTCACATGTGCCTTACTAGTCTTATCTTTATTTTCTTTTTCATGTTATGTGTGTGATTGCATGTGTGTAATGTGATATCCCCGTACTGTTCTATTTGGTACCTCTCACTTTGTGACATTACTCTATTTGTACCTACATTCTTCTCTATGTCGTAAACATTTATCTTTTTCATTTTTCTTGTGTTTTCCTTTTGGGGATGATGCAAGGCATCAAGACATTTAGGTCTCTTCCATGTTGACCCAAAAGATTTTTCTTTGTTTTTGCTCTCTTTTTGTCATTCTTCTTGCTCCATGAGTATTTGGGGAATGATGCTAATTCTGAGCTCTCTAAAAATATGGTAGCAAAGACATACTGACCTCAAATTCATGGATCCCTTATTTGATTTTTGGGATTTCATTTTGAGGGAAACCCCTTTTCATGACATGCTCTATTTGGAAACATATGACTTGGCATAGGGATTTCTAAATAAGCTCGCATGTCCTCTTTATTGTTAGCATTTATCATTTTCTACTTAAAATTAATTGCTCACAACATGATGTTTAGCAATTTCTTTAAAGTGGGGGCATACATTGGCATTATTCTTTTGCATATTACAACTTATTTTTCATCGTTTAGTATTTTTACTTCATGTGATGCATCTTTTTCTTTGTGGTGACATTGGGCATGATGTCCCTCAAGAGTGTGATCTCTCTTAGCATATTATATTCCTCTTAGTTGCTTGATGTGACACACTGCATCCCCTAAGTTGTGAATAT
The DNA here is from genome assembly GCA_007258455.2 of Sequoia sempervirens. Classification (NCBI taxonomy): domain Eukaryota; kingdom Viridiplantae; phylum Streptophyta; class Pinopsida; order Cupressales; family Cupressaceae; genus Sequoia; species Sequoia sempervirens. Next base: position 3,349 of record VDFB02159621.1, on the reverse strand, counting down.
TCTATTCTTTAACTAGTCCTCTCTTGGAGACATTAGGAACGATGTTCCCCAAGTTAAGACCTTACATGAACTAAGCAAAAATCCATTGAATGTACCTAACACTATTTTGCATTTACAATAATTGTTATATGGCCACCTTGCATAAGACACTTTGCTTTCCTATGGAGCCATCTTGTTTGTTCATGGGTGTCAAGCATACAAAGTTTTGCTTGCCTCATGAATCATGTTTTTCATGTTGTGTGGTGCCTTATCAAAGTTATCAAGAAATATAGCTTTGGTATGGTTAACATACGAGAGCTAAAATTAGGCATGACTTTCCCATATCCAGTTGTTTGTTTGTGTGAGCGCATACCAACCATGTGTGTATGTGTATTGTTGGGGGCTCACCTAGTGGATGGCTTGAGGTTCCACTAGCCCTTGTGAGTGTGCATTGGTTTGCATAGTGGAAATTGTGTCCCAATTGTAATTTTTTTGGAAAAATAACTTAGATTTGTTCCACATCGCGTTGGAAAAATGGTTGAAGCTTGATCCACCCCTTTTGTTTTTCCTTTCTTATGTCTTTGGCAGTGTATGCTTGTATCTTTTTGTTATTTCATACATTATTCATATGTGTGTTCTTTTGTTCTTATGTTGGTTTTCCACAGGATCTTGATCTTGGGGGCTTGCACAACCCTCTTGATCGTTTTCATCCTATCTCACTAAAATTGGTACACTTGGACCCCTCTTGATGCGAGTTTGTCTACTTTAGTGTGAGTTTGAAGAAAGTTCCTCCTATCACTAAAGTGGGGGCTAAATTTAGTGTAGAAAAATGTATCCATTTACATTTTCATACTTGTTTGGGCCCTCCCTACTAAAATATTTGGGTTTCTTTATGCCTTATTTGGTCTTATTTTGCATCCACAAGCCTTATTTAATGCATCTTTCCAAGGATAATCCTGAAACATATCTAATGACCAATCATAATTTAATGTTTTTGGGTTGTGTGTCTCATATTTAATGATCTAGGACTCATATGCCACCTTGGGCATATGGGTCCCACCTAAGTTTTGGGGCATAAACCTGAAATTGGCATAAAACTTAACTTTTCTTGAAATTTGTGTCCCAAGCTTAGCCTATTGGGACTCATACGCCCCAACTGGTGTATGAGTCTTGCTTAGTTTGGACCTATTTTGAATTCAAATTCTTGGTAGGATTTTATTCTCCTAGATATGATGTTGGCTTGTAGTGTTGTAATTTTGGGAAATTTGGCATAAAAAAGTATAAATAAAAGGTTATTTCATATGTTTTCTCCTAACCAGATTTAGCAACTTTTATGAACAAGTATTCTAGAAAATTTATGATCACAAGAGCATTCAAGAGTTGATTATCAAGTTTTTTGGAGAATCAGTTCAAGAAGCAAGCATCATGTCAAAGTCATCATGCATCATGTTTGTTTTTTATCTAACATTTGTGATGTAGGTTCTTATGATTCAAGCAAGCATTCAAGTCAAGATCCATATCATTCAATCAAGATTCAAGATATACAAACATGCTATTCATGTTTCATACAAGATTATAGCCTTTTTTACAAGGGTTTGGTGAGTTGAAACATAGCATATTGTTCATTTATAATTCCTTCATTCTATTTGATTTCATTTCAAGGTTTGATTACCAAAATGGGGTTTGACCAAGGCAAACTCCTATCCACTTTAAAAAAAAAAAATCTCCTCTACATGTGTTATTGCAAATCTAGGTGTTTTGGACTTGAAGATCCTTTGAACACTAAGTTGAAAGATTGAAGAAAGTTCTCAAAATTTTCAGAAAGTTGTCAAAATTTTCATAAAGTTGTCATCTTCATGAAAAGTCACCTATAGGTCAGAATTCAGAATTTTAGACTCGGAGATCAAAAGAGAGAGAAGCTACAAAATATCACTAGAGGATATTAGAGTTTAAGATCAACCTTGATATTGGGACTAAATCACTACTTGTGGCGTATGAGTCCCAGTATACGAGTTGCAGATTCTGGTTTCAACCCAAAACCCTAAATTGGGAATAAATCACCCAGTCTGGCATATGAGTCCCAATGAGCATCAAAAGTCATAATTTTATGATTACAAATCTTGTTTCAAGAATCTTTAGTTTTCTAGGTTCCCCTTTGTTCATTATTAGTTCACTATTCGGATTTTCAATTTAATATTCTAGGTTACATAGCTAGATTTGTATATCATTTACATTTCTTTCTTTCCAAGCCTTTGCTTGGTGGTGAACCCCCTTTTCTATCTTTAATCACACAAAATAAAATATCCCTAGTATCCCATCCATCAATTGAGTTTCTTGATTGAAGGATCTCTAGGGTTCCTTGAATGAACTAGAGTAAAATAGGCCCTTACCCCTAGGTTCCATCTCCCAAAAGGTAGGAACCCCTATTCCCTATTTCTAAGTGTTCAATCATCAAGGAAAGGAACATAATAAATAGATTTGTAAATTTAAGGAACATTAACAAGAAAAAGTACATCATAATGGATTAAATCTAACACCCTAAAATATTTATGAGAACTACAGTAAAACTAAATAGATTTTTTTCATGTACATAATGTTTGCATAAATAAAATTCAATATTATAATCATTTAACGCATTAATAAGGATTTTATTTATTGAGGTCCTTAATCTTTTCTCACCTATGTGACCCATACTTTAATGTTATAACATTTTTTACCCTATTGGTAGCTTATTTTTCAAAGCATGAACACCCATGGGTACCTAGAAAGAACAACCATCAATTTTTAAAAAAAAAATACATCTTTTTTGTTGGTTACAATGGTGAAGGTAATGATTTTGTAGATCTCTTTACTATACCTGAATTGAATAGTTCTATTACATTGAACCATACAAAAAATGTAGCTAAAAAAAAGTGCAAATATAAACACCCTTAGAAAGAACCATATCTCCTTTGACCATATATCCTATGGCCATCTTACACCCACCACTTGAGAAGAAAACATATACACCTGCATATTTTAGTTTAATTATAGAAATAAGGTTTTGTTTCAAACTAGGATATGTTGCACATCATTGATCCCCTTCACTCATCCATAAATAAATAAAATTAGGACTCTACCATGGAAAATAATATTTAGATTGGAATCATATCCAAGATATTCCTTACCAACATCATATTCATGTTATTTTGTAATCCAACCTTGATGTGAGGTCATGTGGAAAGAGGAACCAAAGTCCATCAACCATGCACCTTCTATTAAATGAGTAGCTAAGGACTCACAAAAATATCACCTTCATTAGGTGGGAGGATCTCTTAGACTCTTCATTAGAATCTATTTTTTCTCCTCCTTTAAGTATCTTCTTATATAT
>VDFB02159620.1:0-14127 GCA_007258455.2 Sequoia sempervirens | reverse complement strand
AAATTTTGTACGGATTTCTCTGAGTTTGAATTTCGTACGGATTTCTCTGAGGCTGAAATGCCGTACGGTTTCACCTCTGGCACCAATTTCACTCTGGAAGAGCCGTACGATGCAAGACTTGCCAAATTTTTCCAGAGCTAAGGGCCGTACGGTTTCCATTGACAACGTCTCAATTTGCAAAGGTCGTACGGTTTTATCCTTGGCGAATTTCTTCACTTGCAGAGGCCGTACAGATTCTACTGGCAATTTCTCAGGTTGCAAAGGCCGTACGGTTTTATCCTTGGCGGATTTCTTCACTGGCAGAGGCCGTACGGATTCTACTAACAATTTCTCAGTTTGCAAATGCCGTACAACTGGCAACTTTTCAAAAGACCGTACGATGCCGCTCTTTGAATGCCGTGACGCCTTTAGATCTTCTTGACGCCAGACGTTTCTTTCCCCGCGCTAATTTGTGCTGAATGCAAGATTTTTGATGCCGTACGGCTTCTATCCTCTAATGCCGTACGTTTCCCTCCTCTGCTCTCTGTTGCCGTACGTCTTCTTCCTCTGCTCTCTGTACGCCTCGGCAACTGTTAAACTCATGTAAGCTCGTCCTCCCTTCTTCCCTGTGCTCTTGTCTTCGACTTGTGGCTTTCTGAATGGGCCGTACGGTTTGAGGTTTTGTATTTATTTTATTTCTCTCCTTACTCTCCTTCGCCCTTGGCCGTACGCCTTGCTTTCTTCCCGTGTTTTGACATATTTTAATATTCTTCCCTTTACTTTTGCGCCTTTTACTTTCCTCATTTAATTTCCCTTTTTGCCTTTTAATACTCCAGGCGTGTATTTTAATCTTCCATACTTTTCTTACTTTAATATTCCTTCTGATGGCCGACTTTTTTAATTTATTATTTAATTTATTGCCCTTTTTTCTGACTTCTCTTTGATTTCTTTTAATTCTCTCGTCTTTTTCTTTTTCTTCCCCTACGCCTTGCTCTTTACTTACTCCGTCATTTTCTTTTATTTTCAATGTACCTCTCTTTTTTATTTATTTTTATTTTTTCAACTTCTCGCTCTCTCCTCTTTTTCTCTCTTTCTTTCTTTTTTAATTTTTCCCTTTTTTCATCTTCTCTCCTCCCTTCTTCTTTTTCTTTATTCCTCCTCAATTTCACTGCGGTGGCCTGACTTTTAATTCGACGCAATACCATTTTTCATGTGTGGTGGCCGTTTATAACATTCTTCCTCGCAACAGGTTCCTATATATTCTATATCAAACCATTTATCCAGTAAAGGGGCAGGACCAATACCTCGAAAACTTCCGTCGACGTACCTTCCGCCATACTGTTGATACCACGTAACATCGTCACCTTGTACTGTCGGCGGTCCCGCCAGGTTAGGAATTATTTTCCAGAGTCCATCTTGAGTTGCGATCTTCCTAACCCTTGGTATTTTTCTTCTTTCTCGACGCATTTGTTTCAGGAGATCGTCTGTATATCCATCCACCGTTGACACGAACGTATCTTCTGTCCTCAACACCGCCTTTAAACAAGGGGCCTTCTTCTCGAAATAAGCATCCCATTGTTCATCAGTCCATTCTTCCTCGTCATCTTTTTGCAGTTCATCGTGTTCTTCTGCCTGGTTCTCCTTTTCTGCTTGGGCTTCCGCGTCCAATTCCTTGGCTATATATCCCCGTCTTATTCCTTCATAAGGGGCTACATAATGCCAATGTCCCCCTATCCGACGCCACAATGCAGGGGTTCCGAATACTGCATTGGTCAAGTGTTTGTGTATTCGTGGTACTGCAATTCCTTCTACCCGCTTCTCTGCCAACCTCTCTTCATTTATTTGATCTCGCCCTGATTCTGCCCAGACATTGTCTGCGACATAACCAGGACCTCCTAGTCCCCAGCCTTGTTTTCTCGGCCCTTCACTTTGTACAGGCCAATCTTCCTTTGTTGCATATCCCAACATGTTTATGGCGATTGTATTCTTCTCTTTTCTCTCCTGGTATGGCTTTAGCTTCGATCCGTTGATTGCCTCCACTATCAATGACCCATCGAGATTTTCCAATTTTATAGACCCATTGTCACCTATTTCCCGTACTCGGAATGGTCCCAACCAACGAACTTTAAACTTCCCCGGCTTGATCTCGTTACGGCCGTTATACTTCAGAACTAACTGTCCTGGTCGGAAATTCATTCGCCGGAGATGCTTGTCGTGCCAATATTTCCGTCGCCGTTGCATATTCTCCGTCGCCCATTGTGCCATCACTCTTCGCTCATCCATCTTACTCAGTTGGTATAGTCTTTCCTTTAAACTTTCGGTATCACCCAACCGATTTTCCACGGCTATCCTCAGACTTGGTACCATATATTCCATCGGCATCACCGCCTCCTGACCGTACATTAACTGGAAAGGCGTGTGGCCAGTTGTTACCTTGTACGTCGTACGGTATGCCCATAGTACGGCTGGTAACCTTTCTTCCCAGTCAGCTTCTTCCACACCACATGATTTGTGAATCACTGACACGAGCACCTTATTTGTCGACTCTGCCTGGCCATTAGCTCTCGGGTAGTACGGACTGGACAGGTTGTGAAAGATTCGGAACTCTGTCGTCATCAACCTGATAACATGATTAACAAAGTGCCCTCCCCGATCACTCGTGATCCGCATGGGGATGCCGTACCTTGTTACTATCTGCTCATAGATGAATCTTGCCGTACTTTGTGCTGTATTGTCTGGCAACGCTCGAGCTTCAGCCCACTTCGTCAGGTACTCTGTAGCGACCACAATATATCGGCATCGATGCAAGTGACTCACCTTCAGCGGTCTGATGAAGTCCAAACCCCATCGTTCGAACAACTCCTGAGGCTGTGAGGGATGCAGTGGCATGAAATCCCGCTTCAATGGTTTCCCGACCCTCTGGCAAGTGTTGCAGCCTACCACCCATTCTTTGGCGTCAGTGTGCATCGTCGGCCACCATAGGCCTACCAAGAGAATTTTCCTTGCTGTAGCATCAGGTCCCATATGGCCGCCAGCCAGTCCTTCATGTGCCTCTTTTAGTACGCCGGGTATTTCTTCCTCGACGACACACCTCCGGAGGATCTGGTCGGGTCCCATCTTGTAGAGTAGCCCATTGATCAGTTGGAATGTCTTGCTTTTCAGTACGATCTTCCTCCTCTCGGCTGGTGGCATATCACTTGGGAATGTGGATGTGGACAAATAGTCTCCGATCTTCTCGTACCATGACGGCAATATTGCAATTTGAAATAAATGTGCATCCGGAAAGTCTTCGTTCACCCCATCCTCTGCAGGTTCACCCGACCGGATCCTAGATAGTTGGTTGGCAATAACATGGCTTTTCCCTGGCCGTACGATGATGGTGAACGTAAATTCTTGCAATAGCAGTAACCATCTACTCACCCGTCCTTGGATAATCGGTTTGTTTACCAGGTACATCAGAGCTTGGTGGTCCACGTAAAAAGTGAACGGTGTGGCGAGGAGGTAATGCCTGAACTTCTGTACGGCGTACACCATTCCCAGTGCCTCACGCTCGGTCGTACTATAATTCCTTTCTGCCTTTGAGAGTAGCCGGCTGGCGAAGAATACTGGTTGATCTAGCCCGTGCGCTCCCACTTGTGCTAGGGTTGCTCCGATGGCAAAATTAGAAGCGTCTACATGTACGTGGAATTCCTTGTCCCAGTCCGGGTACATCAATATGGGTGAGCTGATCAGCCGATCCTTCAGTTCCTGAAATGCCCTTTCCTGTTCTTCGGCCCACACAAATGGTTGACCTTTCCTCGTCAGTAGGTCGAGAGGGTACGATACTTGGGCAAAATTTTTAATGAACCTCCGGTAGTATCCTACATGGCCGAGGAAAGATTTTACTCCAGTGACATTCTCGGGGGCTTCCATCTGGACGATGACTCGCACCTTGTCGGGATCCGTTTTCAACCCAGCTTTGCACACGATGTGTCCGAGCAACTTCCCCTGCGGCACCATAAATCTGCATTTTTTCGGATTCAGGGCAAGGCGGGCCGCTCTACACCGTTCCATGCACTCGCCTAAAGCTTTCAAATGTTTTTCCTTATCGCTATAAATCGACCAATCATCCAGGAAGGCTTTGAAATTACCTACCGACATTTTATCAAAGATGTGGAGTATTATTCTCTGGAATGTAGCTGGTGCGTTGCATAATCCAAATGGCATACGGTTGTATGCGTACACCCCATCCTCGACGACGAATGTAGTCTTCAATTTGTCTTCCTCGGCGATACTGATCTGATTGTAACCCGAGAAGCCATCGAGAAAGGAGTACATTTCATGCCCGGCAACTTCTTCCAGAATCGAGTCGGTGAAAGGAATGGGAAATGGATCCTTGATAGTCACTGCATTCAGGCTACGGAAGTCAACACAGATTCTAATTTGCTCCTTCTCTTTCTTCAATGATATGACGATCGGCGATACCCACTCGCTGACTTCCACCTTGAAAATGATGCCAGCCTCCAGCATCTTCTCGATCTCCTCCTGTACTTTGGCGGCATAATTTTTGTTCATTCTGTACGGTCGCTTTCGTACGGGCTGGGCTCCCGGTACGAGAGGAATCCTGTGCACACATAACTCCGGTGGGATGCCTTTCAAATCCTTGTACGTCCAGGCGAAAGCGTCTTTGTATTCCATGAAGATTCTGAACGCTGTTGCTTTCAGGACAGGGTCCCAGTCATCGCCGACCAAAATCTCCTTCGGTTTGGCTAATTCCCCGAGGTTGACTTTTTTCAACGTTGGTTCCTCGTACTTTATGATTTTGTCCTGCTCGAACTTGTGGGCTGGAGTTACATCCAATTCGGCCGTACCTTCTTTATATTCTCCGTACTCAGGTGGGAATGTCTCACTGGTCGAGCCATTATCCTTTTCTACTTCCCCCTCCTTGACCTGCAGCATGTGGCAATCCGGGTGGAAGACTTCATAATCCTCCATCTGCCAGTGAAACAATCCGCTCAGTGAACTGGTCTCATCTTCGGAGCAACTGCCGATCTCCAATACCCCTTCTTCATCTGGTTCTTTCTCTCCTCGTCGTCTGAGTCTCCTCCGGATTCAGATGCCGAGGATGCCAAATCCTCGCTGACGGCCTGGTTCTTCAAATCAATGGTGTATTTCCTCCCCCGATTTTCTATTGAGAGTGTATTCCGCTTCCAGTTGTGGGTTGCCTTGGCAGCAATCAGCCATCCCCGTCCCAGGAGTGCATCGTACGCCTTTTTCTCCATTGGGATGACTACAAAATTCAGCAGGAATAGTTGCGTGCCGATCGAGACCTTCTGCTCCATCAATGTACCCAGTGGTCGGATGCCGTGTTGATCTGCCCCCACAAGGTGAAATGTCGGGGGCCAGAGGGTCGGTTTACCCAGACACTTCCAAGTCTCCTCTGGCAGTACGTTTACTCCTGAACCACCATCGACGATAGTATTAGATAGTTTCATGCCCAAGATTTCCATCTCGACGACGGCTGGTTTCCTACCGATGCTTACTGCTAGGAGCATTGGATCCGAAGTCTCAGCTACCACTTCTGGCGTACGTTCTGGTGAACTCTTCGGAAGATTTTCTCCAATAGCATTGGTAAGTGCTACTTTGAGAGAAGGCATTGTTTGCAAAAGATCAGTTACCTTAATGGGTACGGTTGTGTGCAGCACCTGCCGTACGATATTCTTCTCCGACTCCGACTGTAGCAACGTACTGGTAGCTTTATAGTTCTTTCCTTCATTCGCCATTGCCTCGGCTACTTTTGTCTTGGCCTCCCGAAATCTTTCTTTCTCCGTACGAGGATCTGGATAATTTGCTCGTTTTGACTGTGCTCTTGTAATCGCCAAGACCTCCTCGTCGGCTACCTCCAGCATATTGATACTTCCTTTTTGCTTCGGACAGTCGGTGTCTTCATGGTCACCAGGTCCACACCACTTGCACAATTTTCCCCCGCTGCCTTGGCCGCTCTGGCAATCCCTCGCAAAGTGACCCCATTCGTTACAGTTCCGGCACTGAATCATCGGTCGTCCTTTGCTGTCATATTGAATTTTACTTCTCGGCGTATTTCGCCGATTGTTGCGTAGGCCCCTGTGGGATGCATTTTCGTTGTTCCGCGGCTTCAAAGTATGGTTGAGGTGTTGACTATTCGGCCTTGAGTGAAGAATACTTCAACTTTTAGTTTTAAATTGTATAAGACCTCGACGGAAAGGTCCCAAGGACCTCGCGCATGTCACGTATCAACTTTTTGGGCAACTTGTCTTTTGTGTGGCTCGATTTACACCAGACACCATAATTCATTGGCCTCTTTGGATCCGTCCTTGTCGGCCTTCAGTTCTTTCATTATCCGCATCATATCCCGCCGAAGGGCCTGTACGGTTGCCGATTCATCGTCACTGTCCTCAGCACTCTCGTCATCATCCCTCCTCTTTCCCTTCGAGGAAGTCCTATTTTCACTTTCAATATCCATCGCCCGATTGTATGCTTCGGTGTACGAGGACGGCGGTACTACTTTCATCTTTCGCCGAAGTGAGGGAATCAGTCCCTCAATGAACCATCGTTTCTTTAACCCATCGGCTGGCTGTGCCTCCAGCTTCCCGATCAAGTCTTTCAACCTCCTGTTGTAGGTCCGTACGTTTTCATGCTTCCCTTGTTTGGTATGATATATTTCAGTGACGATCTCACTATCGTCCCGCAGAAGTTTGAACTCCGCTTCAAAGTTTTGCTTCAGGACCCTCCATGTGGCTCTCTATGCTTGATCCAGTTCCGAGTACCAGTCAATGGCACTGTCCCTGAGTGTTGCTGGAAATGCCCTTAGCCACTGGTCGGGGTCATCCTGCCCGCTGGCTATCCAGATAGTCTCGCATGTCTTGCAATGCCGTACGGGATCCTCAGAGCCATTCCCCATGAATTTCGGCAACTTTTGCCGATCCTGGTGAGCCATCTTTACCGGTTGACCTCCTTGTTGACCTCCTTGTGTTTTGGACCCGATTAGACTAGTGGATGCCTCACTACGTCCCTGTGCGTCACCAGCACTCTCGGCCACGTACGAGTCACTGCCACGTTCTCCGTCAGCGTCCGCAACACCGTGGGTCTCCTCAGGATCCCGTCGATGCTCTCTCTGCCCTAGGGTCTTAAGCTCTGGTCTTCCCCTCTTTAACTCTGTGTCGTCGTCCGAGAGTGACAACTCTCGAAATCGTCTGATGCTACTATTCAATTCATCTTCATTGTCATAGAGGTTATATTTTTCTGTATAAGGGGTGCTGCTGAAGGGGTCTTCATCCCTTCCTTCTATCAAACTGTAGTGTGCTCGTTCAATAGATGTGTCTATTTTTTGCAAATTTTCATATGTTATTTTTATGCTCTGATTAATTTCAATTAAGTCCTCATCTAGTTCCTTACCGACTTGCCTTAGTTGTCTTCGCCGATTTTCTTGCTCTTGTAGTCTGAGTGATCGCCGAACTTGCTCTTCCGAAGTCCCGTGCCCGTCAGGTACTCTATTCTTATCTTTGTTCGGCCGTACGGGCATTTAGTTGTTCAAGCGATCATTGCTGGTTGCCGGAAGTACGGCGCCGACTAGTATCCCGTTCTTCCTCTTCCCGTTTGTTTCGGTCTTCACAGCGTTGCACGATCTGCTGCCTTCGGCGCTCTCGGGCTTCCTCCTCTCGCAAGTCTTGCAAAATAATGAAATGGCGGGCCAGCAACCTGGGCATGCGGTTCAGAAGGTGGTTCACCTCGTCGTTCACTTCCAGCCGATCCCAGATGACTTCCTCAGGGATCTCCCAAACGAGGGATTCCCTACGTACGTGATCACGGAGCGAGATTTTCCACAAATTTACGAAATCTTCTGTCAATGAGTCTTCTCGTTCCTCATTAGCATTTATAGGTTCTTCCGCTGGTTGACCCATTACGCTGCCATGGTGGATGATGCCCTAGTCCGTTCCGGCAACGGCGCCAAATGTTTGCCTACGGAATAGGATTCTACTTACTGGCAAACGTGTAATAAACAGAACATAGAAATAACAGTAAACTGAAAGATATCATAGTAGAATGCCAGCAACTTTATTCATTCTCAGGAATATCATGTACAAAGAGTATCACAATGCTTACAGTATAATCATCGGCAACAAAACTCATTCATTACTCATAGCATCATCAGTATATCTTCCCGACTATTCCCACCCGACTACATATAACGCTCGGCGGTGGTTAGACAACCAACCGACACGACGTTTCATAACAACATTACATTAACATTAATCTAAACATGTTTTTCCGAGAGTACATGACATTACATGACATTATTATTCTTCACTAACTATTGTCTTATTTGACAACTGCCGAGTATGACCGAGGCCAACTACGGCCGACAACAAGCAAACGACAACAAGTAAAATATCCGACTAACACTATCCTTATTTTCTTTAAAATTTGCATACATAATAGCAGGTCTCTATTATTTGTTCTAGTCTGAGTCCTTGTGAATCCATATAACAAATGCCCCCTCTTCCTCTTATAGTGGTCTCCATGTATTTGGCAGGTGCTTCCCTTGTCTTAATATTGAAACCCTGATTCCACATAGGTTTGTAATAGAAATTGATTTATTTTAATTTCTATTGTGAGTGTAAAACCACCTTCAAATTCTATCACATTCCTCCATTATTCAAGCTATATGACTCAAAAAGAAAGTGGTCTGCCAAAATATTTTTTTTACAGAATGTACAAGAAATCATCACATTCACAAATGGACACAATAAAACATGAATTATGTACATCTTTTCTTGTATACTTCATGAATTCTTCCACTTTTCACATGAATGTTTCTAGCGCAGTGGTTCATGAATTGTCCTACTTGAATGTTTCCTCTTTTTACAATTGGTTCCAATAATACTAAATATTCTAACAAGGTTCTAATGACTTTTGTATTCTTAATCAAGGAAATGATATTCAACGCATTTTATAACCTTTCCCTTCTTGTATTGATGTGTACTAAAGTAATTGTAGCATTGAGTGTTGCATTGTGTAGAATACTTCTATCGACCTCCTTTCAAATTAACATCTCCTTCATCTAGGAGGGAAAATGAAATTGAAATTTAGGTCTATTGCTTTAAAGTTTTCTTTAGACCCAAGCAAGAAATATTTCATATGCTTGTGATCTGCCTCTCATTTAAAGAGTAATACAAGCTTTCCACACTGACTAGAACCTCAACAAATGAGCACATTTTAGATGTTATTGCAGCCTGTCGCATTGTGACAAAGAAAAATAAGTCAAAGTTATGCCTCAATGCAAAATAAGATGAGGAAGAATAATGAGGAGGGTTACGGTATGCCCCCTTGAGAGGACAGATGGGTTCCATGAACATGGGTGTGCTCTCGAAATTGATGAGAAGACTAGAGGATGAAAGACAAAAGAAATGTTATCTTGGAAGGGCATGGATATTAGCATGGAAGAGAAGGGAGGATGAAGATGGAAAGCTAGATGAAAAAAAAAATAGGGGAACCAACTTTCATACTTACATTTTTATATTTATCATCACTGGGCAGATTATTGTAATGGCCAACAAACACCATGATATGACATAGACCAAGGTGTGCAAGGTTGTACCATCACGTGAGATAAGTAGTCACAGACAAGGATGATCATGACTCATACAAAAAGGCACATTTTGCCCCAGTCTTTCTGCCATAACCAACCACAAGTAGAAAAAGACAAGAAATACAAATCATGAAATGCCGTTGCTTCTCTAAATCCTATTTCCAGGACATCCTCAAGAAACTAGCAACATGGTTACCAAAAAGGACAAAATAAATCCAAAACCATCATCATGATACATCGCTGCTTTTCTAAATCCCGGAGTCAAGACATCACTGAGAAACTAGTAACATGAGTGTCAAAAGACAAGACAAATGGCATGATACGTCACTGCTTCTCTAAATCCTATTGTCGAGATCTCGCTGAAAAACTAGTAACATGATGAAAAATCAATAGACAAGTGCCAAGTGTTTTCCAAGTGTTTTAATGTCAAGATGTCTAGTTTGATGTCGAGATGCCAGGGTGTCAAGGTTTTGATGATGCCAAGATGATGAGTGTTGAAGATTGCCAAATTCAGGAAGGACACATCCTGAGTAATGTTGATGTTAAGAGGAGAAACCCCCAAAAGTCGAGAGGATCCTTCAAAATTCTAGGTGACAGTGATGATGCCTAGGAAGGACACATCTTAAGGCATAAATAATAGGGGTTGTTCTTCAGGACACATCTGAAAGAACATTGATGTCAAGAGGGGTGATCCTTAAATGTCAAGAGGATTGCTCAAAATGTCGAATGACGATGACGATGCCTAGGAAGGACACATCCTAGGGAATGATTAAATGATGGGCTACCCTTCAGAGGGACACATCTAAAGAGTAAGCAAGATTTGACTAGCTTGACTAAGTTTGACCGAGATTGACTGATTTTGCTATGCCAAGATGATTGTCATGTTCTGTTGACAGATTGTCAAAGTTCACTTGGGTAGATTGTTCATTTAAGTTTAAAGACTATTTCATACATGTGTGCAAAAATTGTGCAATGAACCCTAATGGACTGACCTAGTGCGGCCTCGGGGGCCCATCGACAGATAGCCTTGCCTACGTCATGCACTCAGACACCTCGTAGTTTGACACGACCAAATACTTTGTCTTGTTGACGAAAGATTGAGTCATGATTTATTTTAACAAACCTAATAGGACTGACCTAATGTCTCAAGGGCTCGAAGATGAGCCTTGCCTACGTAGCAAATGCACAGAGACAACATAGTTCGACAATGACAAAGACTATTCAAGACTTGAATTGACTTGACTGTGTTGACTAACATGATTCTGTTTTGGAAGTTTGTGTTTTCTTCAGGACATTTTTCAATTTTTAGGTCTTTTTTCAGGACATTTTTATGATTTTTAGGCCTTTTTTCAGGACATTTTATGGTTTTTAGGTCTTTTTTCAAGACATTTTCTGATTTTAGGTCTTTTTTAGGACATTTTCTGATTTTTAGGTCTTTTTTAGGACATTTTCTGATTTTTAGGTCTTTTTTCAGGACATTTTCTAGTTTTTAGGTCTTTTTTCAGGACATTTTCTAGTTTTTAAGTCTTTTTTCAGGACATTTTCTTATTTTTAGGGATTTTTGACATATTTATGATGCATGTGAATGATTTCAAGGATAGACATGATTGTGTCACTAGTCAAGTTGAATACCAATTGACAAGTGATAATGAGGACGTTGTTTGATGGGTGGTTGCATAACATGATTGGAATGACTTGTGTTCATGACTAAATGGGATGATGATTACCCTTAGACCATTTGACAAGGGAAAGCCAAGATAGGTGATAAACATGAAAGACTGATTGGTGGCCTTGGTAGGAGACATGCGACTAGAGGAATTGGCATATGATCTTCAAGGACTATGTCACATAGGGATAATGAGGTTATGACGACAATGACATGATATTGCATGCATAGTTTGTGACCAAAGGATTGACATGTCAAGATTTTTTCCCAAAGCATGATTTATGTTTTCATATTTTATGTCAAGACCAAGGTAGCTAGGAAAATGGACAGGGGAATGATATGGATGAAATGGATGGGTGTAAATGTCATGAGGAAATGGGAAAATGAGACGACTTGCCCCCAAGTGTAAAAGTCCACATTGATGATTTATTTTACACATGACGCCTGTTTGCCAGGTTTTCATCATGGTATTTATCCAGGGTGCCTGTTTGCCAGGTTTTCACCGTTGGACGAAATTTTTCTCTTTACTATTTTCTTGACTTTTATTTTTTTGATGTCACATGGATGCCTGTTTGCCAGGTTTTCATCAAGGTGACATTTTTTTTTATTTTTCAATTTTTTTTTTTGTATTTTGATTTTGTGAATAGCCTAGATCCTTTAGATGACCATTGACTATTCTGATTCCACTGACGGTGTCAATGTAGAGACTGGTGCCATGATATGCCAATAATGACCTTGCCGAAGAAGTTGTCTTGTTAGGATCATACCGCTTGTATGCAACTCCATTGATTTCATTGCATCCTTTGATACCGTGAGTTACCTTATCAAAATATGCACACGCAATAGAGCGCAGAGTCCCAGGATAAAGAGTTGCTGCCATGATGTGACGATTTGTGACATGGATTTTGGACCTTTAGGTGAGATGTGTAGGATTACTACAAAATGATGGTAGATGTGGAAAGGTTGTTTGGATTAAATCAAATTTCTTTATTTTCCAAACTTGGGATGGTGGATGACCTAATTTTGAAATTTTGATTGTAATAACGCTTGTGGAACCAACACTCTTTAGATGCCCTTGTTTGGATGACTACTCTTGGGTATGTGAGGACATTTTCTATATGTGTAAGTCCTTTTTCTTGTATTCCACATTTTGATTGAACTCTTTTTCTTTGCCCAGACATTTTTCTTCTTTGCTTGATCCACCTTTCGATCCATTTTAATTTCATTTTGTCCAATTTGTGGCTTTGACCGATTTGATGGCCTCTTTGACATTTGATTTTTTTACTTCTAGGCGATCGTTTGGCTATTCCAAAAGGCGGAAGGTTTAAGATGTTGAGAATGATGGTTTATGGTGTAGGTGGATGGGGTGTTGGCAACAATCTTATGACAAGGATTTCTCATGGAATCTATTTTGATGTTTGTATTTGACAAGGTTGCCCCCAGTATCGAGGAGGTTCCACTAACATCATTTGATTTACTAACTGAAGAATAGCCAAGACCTTGATGTCTGTAATTTTCCTGAAGTTGTATTGGGTCTTGAATGCCTTGCTCGAGTATGCCTAGTCCTTTGCCTTGATAATGCATACTCTGACAGATTACGTTTGTGATGGGGTATTTATTGTTTTGAAAGCAAGATGCTATCCCATCATGGTATATGTGGACATTGTCACTTGTAATGTTCTCATCTGTGAGAAATCCTGCTTTGACAAGAGTAGATGACCCTAGTTGATAAAGTGTCTTTGCTTCATTGTCTTGTTGGCCATCTTTCTGACTGATATCTTTAGTCTGATCTTGTGACATGTTAGGTTCAAATGATTTTGTTGGTGCATCCAAGGCAATGTCGAACCCATCATTATGTTTAGTGTCATAGAGTCCAATGATTTCAGCTATAACTTGATCAAGTGCAAGCATGTCCCTAGTGGAAGATTCTTTTTTTGAAGGAATATCGTCTATGTGTCTCATGGAGGCAAGTGTTTCATTTCTGGAAGTGGATGTGCTTGGATTTTGAGTAGGATTAGTCTCAGATGTTTGGTCATGAATGGCATAAAGGTCGATGAGTGGATCATTTTGGATTTCTTGGTCAATAGTAGGGTCTTGGTCAAAGATGGGGTTGTCACAAATGATATAATCGGAAATGGAATTTTTGTTAAGGATAGGTGTGTTTTGAATGTCATGGTTATCTTGAAGGGTTTCTTGAATGGAATTTAAGATAAGGTCATGGGATGGACTACCTTGTTCTTGACATGAAGGTGACGTTATAATGTCATGCTTTGAGCTTTCATTTTGACATGTATCCTCAAGTTTAGACAATGGGATTTGACTTTGTACAATGATAGAATTTTCATGACTAAATGCAGCTTGTGAGGGAGTGACTTGAAAAGGATTAATGGATGAAGAACTAGGATAGGACATCGGGACTTGGACTGGACTAGTATGTGAAGGACTAGGATATGGCATGGGGACTTGGACTGGATTAATAAGGTATGATGTGGAAACTTGACATGAGTTGGTAGATGGTTCATAAGGCATGTAGACTTGGATGGGATTGGTAGGTGAAGGACTAGAATATGATGTGGAGACTCGTAATGGACTAGTGGATAGTTGGTTTCCCTTGTCAAGGTTAGGATAAGGGTGATAACTAGATG
The DNA here is from genome assembly GCA_007258455.2 of Sequoia sempervirens. Classification (NCBI taxonomy): domain Eukaryota; kingdom Viridiplantae; phylum Streptophyta; class Pinopsida; order Cupressales; family Cupressaceae; genus Sequoia; species Sequoia sempervirens. The sequence continues at coordinate 230 of VDFB02159620.1, read as the reverse complement.
TTTGTTGTGAATTAATGGTAGGATTTATGTTAAGTGACTATTGATGGTGAGGGTAGATAGATGGAGGGTAGATGGATGGAGGTCTCAAAGTATTTATGTCAAATCCTTGTGGTAACTTAGCCCCTTTGTCCAAAAGCATGGATAAATACCTTTGAGGGTCATGTAAGACTAATTTTTCTACAAAGGAGGCTATATTAGGATTTTTCATTGCAGCTTTTAAGTCTTCTACA
>VDFB02159618.1:0-33925 GCA_007258455.2 Sequoia sempervirens | reverse complement strand
ATAATATTAACGTAAGCACAATGATCTTACTTTCTCTTAACAAAACCCAATTTCAATATTAAAGAATCAAACTTTTGGTAACACATCCTAGTGATTGATTTAGTCCCTTAAATGATTATTTCAACCTACAAATCATTTTTCCTTCTCATTCACAATAAAACCATTATTATTTGGTAGATAAATCTCTTCCTTAATATCCCATACAAGAAAGTAGTTTTAACTTCTATTTGTTCAAATTTAAAATTACAAGTATAACAATGGATAAAAGGAATATATACATAGCCTACATAAAACATGTTAGCATCACATACAATATGCATACATATTCATAATAAAAATGCATATAAAACCATCCACACATGTATAAATCACATCAACTTTTGCATCATCACATCATAAAGACCATACACATAATCTGAAACCATCATATAAAATATCAAAGAATAATGTCATGATACAAAATGTACAAAGGTTTCTCATATATACACTCCAAAAATTTAATACCCCTCTGAGGCATAATCCATAAAAGGTCATGACCACCCTAGCACCTATCCCATTCTCACCACATGTGACTACTTCGAAACTTTTGGTAGTGATTGAGGAGGCTGACCACGTGGTGGAGGTGGCCCCATGCTGATTGATGGTCCTGATCGAGTTGATCTCAACCTATGAGACCTATTGCTGATTGTAAAACTAGGTGCCTTCTAATTTGGTGGCACGTCCTACTCATACAAATCCCTATAGTGTTGCATCTCATGTGTAGCTCTAACAACTTTTAAAAAATCACCATGTAGTCCCTATCTTGCTAGACGCTACCAAGTTGTGTCCTCCTCGTGTCTAAGTCATGCAACATCACCCTGTGACTAATCCAAGGTCACTTGTAGCCCATCCCTCTCTTGTCAGAGTTGATCTCACTCCACCATCACCACTACTAACTATCTTACTAAGTGACCACCATCCCCACCTCCCCCTACCTCTAGTTGTCCTTGCAACTTGACTTCATAGCTTATTCCATATCCCTCTCCCTAATGGCCTACAGATGCTCTTGTATTTCCTAATCTCACTTGGCAATTAGTAAACCAAGCCACACTTGAATATCCCTCTTGTCATCCTCATGATCATTTTTTCCAATATCCACATCTTCCTCCTTAGTGGAATGGCCTGCATCTCTCCTCTATTGCACTTGATGACCTTATCCATCTCCTCCATCCCCATCATCCCCGTCATCACTATCACTCCCACTACTACTGATACTATTGTCATTGTTGTTGTTACTACTACTCTCCTCTTGTTCCATGGCTAACCGATCTCAGTGGATCATCTATCAAATCGATCCCCTCTTCAACCACCATGTGTCATACTCAGGGGTTGTCTCGACATCCACCATAGCTAGCTGGGGATCCCATAGAACCGCAGGAGTATCCCACCATGACTATTGGGCTATATAGAACTCTATGTGCCTACCCCAAATTCCCCTCTCTTGTGCTACCCATGCAAAGACTTCCTCTACCTCTGGCATAGTTTGTCGATTTCCAAACTGTCTCATCACCCTCACTGGAAAATATCATTCAATGATGGTGGGAGTATGACCAATAAAATAATGAATCCATTGAATGTATTGCATATATAAATGATCATCATCCCACACCTCACAGTCACAGTATGGGCACCAAATACAAGAATCTAAATCATCAATCACCCACCTCCACCACCCCATATCTCCTAGATGGTGTTATCATAGAAATCTCATATATGCAGACACATAGGCTATCCCCTACCCTCTTCACCTATCAATCATTGGTCATAATACTATACAATGCTCATACACCTAGATGTTGAGGAGGGTCACCCCATACCCTAAGCTCCTCCCATCCTGATATACAACCAGGTGCATCTCCCTATAGAGCTCTACTAAAAAACAAGCACCCTATGCAAAAACAATGCCATCTAACAACATCCAGTCTAGGACCCCTACCCATCCAATCATGAATCCCAACAATATTTGGTCTGGTATGAGAAAACTTGTAATTAGTGCAATATTGAATAGAAAAAGCTCTAGCATCTCTCCCATCCTAGCCTTCAAATGAAAATCGATTCCCCTCATTAGAATATCCATTGTCATAAATACCCTATCTAGTATTGGCCTACCATGCATCAAGTCATACTATACTATATCTTTTTGGATCGGAAGCTGCAAAATATGTTAGATGTCCTCCAAAGTAATAGTAACCTTACCCATCAATAGGTGAAAGCTACTAGTTTTATTGTGTCACCTCTCCACCAAAGTCATCATCATCACCTAATGAGCTCTCAACTGGAACATCTTGCATACATGGTAGAGTCCCATCAAACTCAACCACTCCTCGTCAATCTCTGCCAATATGCATCACAACTGATACATCACTAACATGCACCTCTCCTACAACTACAAGGGACCCAACGACTCCTACATTAGACCACACACTAACATCAACCCTCAAAAACATAAATCATTTTTATTTCAACCCCAAAACCCTCGTACACTTGCATTTTCTACAAATTTGTGCTTTTATTTTTGGCATAGGCACAAAATTGACCCGTGCAAGTGCATACTTTTTTGTGCAAGTGCAAACTCTACAAGTGCCACACTATTCAGTGCAAGTACATCCCTAGCCAATGAAGGCATTGATAGGAAGAAGTGTGACTCTAGTACTCAAAGATGTGAACTCTCTTAGCATAAGCACAACGATCACCCTCACAAGCACTCCTCCCTTTAGTACAAGTGTAGTTTATGCACAAGTTCAGCTTCCATAAGTACAATTTCATGGCGTGCAAGTGTCAAAACTCTCCACAAGTGTTGATTTGTGCAAGCACCATTCTATGTGACATAGGCTCCACAATCATGCATGAAAGTATGTTTTTGTGAAATTGTGCCTCCACTTTGACCAACTTTGACCCCTAGTTTGACTTACTCGTTGACCCCTAAACCTACCCAGAACCTAGGGAATGTGATACATACCAGGTCTCCTACATCCTTCGGCCACTAGTACTCTTCAACCCTCTCTAAGTGATGAAAACGATGTAGAATTTGTGCCATACCTTCTTCACTTGCTCCAAGTTCCTTCTCTCCAATTTCAAGGTTGAAAATGACCTTTTGGGCCCCTCCAGGGCCTATTTATAGGCCCAAACTCTAATTTTCCTCTACCTAACCCTAATTTTAGTGTTGAATGCACTAAATTGACCGCATTTTCTCCATTTTCGAGTATTGTCCTATGTCTCTTATTCTCTCCTTCCTCATTTTCCTCCTCCACACCTTTCTAAACCATTTCAACCATCTTTTTGAGATAGTGCTCAAAAATATTTTTTCAATTTTTTTTCAGATCGGTTTCTTGAGTAGACATCACCTCTCGACACATTGGGGAAAAAATTTTAATTTCTTTGACACATCACTTTGGATTTCACATCAAAGAGAGGAAAAATGTAGACACCCCAATTTTGACCACATACCCTAATTAAATAAAATTCTAAATTTTAATTAATTATCGTAATTTCTTCCCAATTAATTAAATATTATATTATTTAATTGATTGATCCATCCTAGTCCATAATTAATTAATTTCTTTATTATTTAATTAATTATCCCACTTTCTTCTTATAATTAATTAAATAAATGTATTATTTAATTAATTATTCTATCCCTCATCCTAAGGTTCTCTCTAATTAATTAAATATTGAACTATTTAATTAATCTAACTTTTTTCCCACATTCCTCTAAATCTCCTAATCTTGGATTAAGTTAATCAATCCATTATTAATTAACTTTACCTACACCCTAATCATCATTAGCCCATTCTCCAACTTTTAACCCTAGCCTAGTTAATGAACCCATGGTTTTTTAACTCAACCCATCCCCATTAAATTAATTGATCCTTGATTAATTAATTTAATCCATAATCCTAACCATCATTAACATTTCTACCCAATTTTTAATTCCCTTCACCTCTCCTAAACTTGCCACTATGTGACAAGTTTCCTAGCCTACTCATCCTACCCTCCTCTCACACATGTGTGAATCTCACCTAATCTCTTACACAATCCCACTAACTCTTCCTAATGTATGCTCATGCATGTGTGAGCATACCTCCCTCTTATGCCCCTTTCCCTCTTGTGACACCTGTCACAAGGCTAATGCTTCACTCCACCACTCATTCTCAGCCCTCCATTTCACTCATCCAATTTCTATAAATGGAAATATTCTCTCCCATTTACAACAAATTCAATTTCCTTAGCCTTATTATGCTAAAATATTGACATGAGGAATCTACATTTCAATCACTTAGAGAAAATCAACAAGGAGTTTGGGTATAACTTGTGAGCTCAATCCATGGATAAGGGAATGAAGGTATAAGCTTTACATTTTGAAATCATTTTCATGTTATTTTTATTAATTTGTGTGCTATCATCTTCCCCTCCTTCAGGAAGTACCAAAATTTATAGAGGTAGGAGGAGGAGATGCACAAGAAGATATATTTCTATAAATGTTTTCAAAGCTATGAAGTAAACCAAGGATGGATCCACCAAGCTATAGCGGAAGTTTGAACCCAAAAGATCTCATTGATTAGGTCACACATATGGATAAATACTTTGATTTAGAGTCCATTGAAGATAAAAAGAAGGTGAATTATGCTTGCACAATATTGAGGGGACATGCATCCCTATGGTGGGATCGATTATAGATTGACAGATAGAGAAAAGGAAATGAGAAGATTAAATCATGGGATAAGATGGTCATAAAGTTGAAGATTAAATCATGGGATTGATTATAGATTGAAAAATAGAGAAAAGGAAAGGAGAAGACTAAGTCATGGGATAAGATGGACATCAATTTTTTAAGAGGTTACAAAATTTGAAATAGGAGGATTTGATTGTCATGGAGTACACAGAAGAATTCTACAAATTGGGTATTCGTGTTGGGCATGTTGAAGATGATGAAGAACAAGATACAAGGTATTGTATAGTCGTAAAATTTCACACCTTGTAATTTCACATACATTATGGCATTCACTTTAGTGTCCACTCCCTTAGCATCTTGAGTAGGATCATTTTAGCCCCTGCATCAGCCTTTTTACTTCTCAGGATGCTCCAACACCCCTTTTCAGTAGCTATCTTTGCACATCAACTTTGCATCCAACCTTGTACCTTTCCCATTCGTGTTGTTTTGTAGCGTGACATGTCCAGACACTAGCACATCAAGTCGACATCCATGCACCGCACTAGCATCTTGTGATGTTTCAATGTTTAAATGACTATTTTTGTGCATGTTTGCCACTTGTCACCTCCTTTGGTTGGTGGAAACAGCTCAGGAAGCTTCTTTTCCTTCATTAAAAGCTATCCTTTCATTTCATTTTTCTCTCTAACTTCTTCTATCTCCACTCTTTTGCTTCTAGCTTCCTCTTTTGCTTCTTGGCTTCTCTCTCAAGCATTCTACCATCTTTCTCTTGCTTTCACAGCTCCATTGCTTGCTACACCAACATTCTCCAAAGCTTTCACAACTCCTTTTATAACACTCTTGGCTCTTGCAGCTCCAACTCTCCTATCTCATGCTTGTGAGCATCTTGGGATTCCATATCTCCTTCCTATTGCATCTATACTTTGTGATATGGGTTCTCCTCCTTGAGCGGGGATTTCTTTTATCACCCCTTTAGTGATATGAGCTCTCCTCCTCGATTGGGTTTTGCTTTTATCACTCATACTTAGTGGTGCGGGTTCTACTCTTGAGTGGGTTTTTCTTTCACCTCATGCTTTTTCCATTTCGATTACACTCTCTCTTTCTATTTGGTTGTCCATGGAGGTGGGAACACCAAAATGGTGGTTTGATTGAGGCAAACCCCTATACATCCCCAACACTTTCTCCATATCTTATATGTGCAAGTACTGAAGAAATTCATTTGTTGGAAACATCATTACTTGCATGGTTGTAATAATTTCCTTTCTTCTCCTTGTCTTTATCAGTTCTATTTCACTTTATTTTAATTCTGTTATACTTTCTTGCTTTCTCACATTCTGATATTTTCTTAGCAATCGGAATAGAAGTAGCCACTTTGTCATTTTCTGTGAAAAACTCACTTTCTAGTTCGTACGAGATGCCAGCGTGCCTCTGGGATGCCAACACGCCGCGCTGTCATCTGTATCCCAAGATGTCATCCTTTGGTTGAGAACCTATCAGTTTGTCTAGAAAATCTTTGTGACCTGCTCTTTCGGATTCTAGAACTCTTGCATTGTTCCTAAGGTAGTTTAGGGTAGTTCACCCCATGAGGCTCTTTGAATGAAGAGAACTCATGAGTAGCGAATCCCCCTTCTCTATAGTATGTGAATGGGTTGTGGATTTCTATCCAAGATGAGCTTAGTATGGTCATAATAAGAACAATGGAGGAAGCCTACCAATATGCTCTCAAGGTAGAGGAAAAGTTGGCAAGAAAGCAACAAGGTAATTCCAAAGGTAGAGGAAAACCATTAAAGGAAGAAGAAGAAGGCTGGTCTCAAGAAAATTATAGCTTAAATGCAAGGGGAAGAGGAGATTTTTCAAAGGGAAGAGGTGAAACTTCAAGGGGAAGAGGAGAATTTGGATCTAGGAAGGCGATTTTCAAGGAAGGGCTTCAATTATGGAGAGGAAGGTCATAGGGCCTTTGAATGCCCACAAATACAGCAAGAAGGTGGGAAAAAATGTTGGAATGACTTTTACTATAGAGGTTGAAGAAGAGGAAGAACAATTGGAACTAGAGCATGGAGAAAATATCATCTTAAAAAGAGTTATTTTGAAACCAAAGAAAGAACAACAAGAGCCTACACAAAGGAGAAGTTTATTCAAAACTATTTGTAAATCAAAAGGGAAGTGTTGTACAATAATTGTGGACAGTGGTATCTCAGATAATTTGGTGTCACAAGAAATGGTTGAGAAGTTGAAATTGGAGAAAATAAAGCACCCAAATCCATTCAAGGTTACATGGTTGCAAAAGGGACATCAACTTATGGTAATTGAGAAATGCTTAGAGAGTTTTTAAAGTGGTAATTATAGAGGCGAAGTAATGTGTGATGGGATTCCCATGGATGCTTTCCACATCCTCTTGGGTAGGATGTGGAAATATGATAAAAAAAAATATGCATGGTGGTGAAGCAAATACTTACGTATAGTTAAGGACAAGAAAATGTATGTTATGAAACCATTGAAGGATAAGTAAAGGTAGAGGACAACAATACTTGTTGGTATGTGTAATCTCTCAAAAAAAAATCTTGAAAGAAATACAAAATAAAGAAATATGTGATGCATGTATTCCTAGTCCAAAAAAAGTTGAGAGACCAAAATAGGAGAAAAAAACCCCATGGAGATCAAAGATATGTTGAAGAATGAAGCACAAAAACCATTCCTTGGTAAGTTTGCAATTGTTTTAAATGAAATTTTGGACCATTTGAAACATGCAAAAGATATTTTACAAGACTTAGAGGAAAAGAAGTTTTCGGTTAACCTTAAGAGGTCTAGTTTTATGAAATAAAAGTTAGAAAGAAGCACTAAGAGGTACAAAGGGAACATTGATTTAAATGGGAGAAAGTAAGAATTTGATCTTTCACCAATCTTCAATGTGGCTGATTTATATCATTTTCATGAAGAGTATGCTAGTGTAAAGAAGGGTGTTTCTTCATATTTCCATGACATCAAGAAATGGGAAAAACAAATACTAGAGAAGAAAGAAGAGGAAATTGATGAAGTAATAGACTCTAGGATAGTCAGGAATACATGAGACAAAGAATATAAGGAGTACTTGGTCAAATGAAAGGGAAAGAAGATGGAAGAGGCAACATTGGTAGAAGCTTTAGAGCTTCATAGGCTTGGAATCCCAAGTCTAGATTAATGTTCATGAGTCTACACTCATGAAACATTCTTTCTTACCAAAGTTGTTTGATGCAAGAGCATCCGAGCGCACGAGCAATCCTACACACCCAAAAATATTTATTTTTGTTCTTTTTATTTTTTGGCTTGTTGGTTGTGTTTTGGAGGCATGTTTTTTAATATCATTATTCTCCTAGCTCCTTGAAATAGGATTCAATTAAATTAAATTTTAACTTAATTCAAGTTGGAGAGGAAGGTGTTGGAAAGTGATATTTATTGAATTTTGGGAGTTACACAAAATCCCATGCCTTGGAAGGAGGAGGCAATTCCTAGCATGTGTAACTCCTCATTTCATTCAAAATTTAGCATAGAATAGGGAGTGGAGCAATCTAGGTTGTGGAAGGAGATAGTGATTAATAAAATTTAAAAATAACAATTTAATGCCAATCATAATTGAATGAGGTGAAAGTGGCCATGTCTAGGAGAGGAAAGGGGGAAATGAATGCAATTGTAGCTAAGGAAAAATCCACACCCATCTTTGGGAGAAGGAATTAGCAAGTGAAAGAAGGAAAAATCAAAAGTTTTGAAGAGTAATTTTACCTGTGAAGCCAAGGAGGGACACCCAGGAGTGAAGTTAGGGATATTTGAAGTGATTTTGTTGTTGTTGGAGTTGTACGAATGTCTCTTGTAGCGGATAATTTCATGTTAGAGGCAACAAGAATTCATTTAGATGTTTTCTTGTTCATTATTTAGTTCAAGAAACTATTATTGCACTCTTAGAAGATTTTATTAATAAAATTAGAAAGTTATTCTTTAATTTCTTTTCAATTCTTGTGCTAGAGAATTTTTTTTGAACTCACAAATATTTCATTTTATTCTCAAAATATTGTTTTTCCTATTATTGAGTGAAGGAGCTACAACAACCAACAATCCATTAGGATTCTTGGATTTTGATCTGCATCAATCTCCCTCTCTCTCCCTATCTATATCTCTCCCTTTCTCTATATCTCACTATCTCTAGTCTTCATATCCTTTATCTCTCCCTCTATTTGGGTTTACATTTGAGGTTCAAACTTTAATCTATGCTATTCAATATTTAATATTTGCATTCAAGTTTCATATTAGGATTTTATTCCAAGCTTTCTCATTTCTAGCTACTTTATCCAAGGTTTAGCATTCATCATTTGGTATTTAGGGAGTGGTGTTCATTATTTTGGACATGGGTACTTAATTTAATATTTCATAGAGAAATAATTATTATGGATAGAATTCAATTCTTGTAATAACTCTCCTAACACACCTCAATTATAGTGATTTAAATTGTATATTTGATCAGAATAATTTAGGTGTTAATTAAAGTTATTATGATTGTCTACATATAATCTTATATTCTTTTCAATTTTCATACAAGGACTATTTCTTGGTTTTTGTGTGCTATCTCTTTCTAAATGGATGGAAAAAGTCTCATTATTGATATGTGTTTATTTATTAGTTCAAAATTTTCTATTTACTATCCTAAATTATTTATTTACCATTGATAATTAATAAATATGTGGTTTGACTTGTTTTGTAACCAATTTTGCATTCATCAATTAGTAAGCATCATGGCACCAAAATACCACTTTTTGAGGATCCCCACATATAGATTGTATAGATAATATAGTTTGACTCATTGCAACCAATTTTTAATTATTAATTAGTTTTGTGACACATATATTATAGAAAAAAACCAAAACATTAGATAAATTATATTTACTACAATTTTACTTAAGTAAAGATTCATATATATATAGTAAAAAGAATGCTAAACGAAGAGAGGAAGAGAGAGATATAGGGGAAGAGAGAGGAATAGAGTAATATGGAGGCACAAAGTTAGGGAGAGAGGGAGAGAGAGAAAGAGAGATAGAAAGAGGGAGAGAGAGGGAGAGATAAAGATAGAGAGATATGAATAGACAAAGAGAGATATAGGGAGAGTTAAGAGAGAGAGGGGGGGGTAAATTCTAGGGTTTAGGGTGAAGGTTACAATTTATAATTTAACTTTTATTATTCAACATTTAAACTTATGGCATTGAACTAATATAATCAACACATATAGGTGGATTATTTAATTAAAATAGAGATTTCTTTTTATTTCCCACACATCTTGATACTTTTAGTATAAATCAAATTGATAAAGTCTCTTGATAGAATTCAGACAAAAAAATTATGCCTAGCTTTGACATAACTATTCTCTCAAGTTGTGTCACATAGGAATTTTTTTTATCTAAGCCTACAAATGGACATCAAGAACACCTATAAAAATCTATCTTATATTAAATTTAACTCTAAATATTTTTCTTGCAATGGTGATAAATGCAATGTTGGAAACTGACTCAATTTGGTTCAATGAAGGGTGCTAGAAAGTAATATTATATAATTTGTACCTCACAAAACCAAATTGACCACACCAAAATATCAAGGTGATTGATTTGCTATTGGTGTATGCATTTATTTTATTCCCACATATATTGGTCCTTTTGGGATACATTGGATTTGTGAAGAATATTAAGAGGCCTAATATGCAAAATTAGGTCAAACAATAATCTAGTAGTTGATTCCACCAGTTTATTGAAAATATGCTAGATGTCTCTTGAGTGCAACATGAAAAGTACTAAAAATCTAATGGTACCTAGAAATATCTAATAAAATCCTATATGTATACATCAATTTCACCTACAAAAACCTCTCATTTTTTCTAAACTTGAAATCATTTTCCTATAATGGTCATGAATGCAATGTTGTAAAATACTTAAATTTGGTTTAGTGAAAGGGTACTGGGAGTGATATTTTTCATTTTATACCTCTTGGTATAGAACCAACAACAACCACATGTCTAGTTGGTTGGTTTATTAATATTGTCTAGGTTTCTTTTTGCTTCCAACACATCTTGATCTTTTTAGGTTGCATCAAGTTGATAAGTCCCATTTGGAGGAGGTGTTCTAAGGGTTGGGGACATTTGGAATGAAGGGTCATATTTTGGTGCCATGTTTGGTGCATTAAACCTCTTCACACATCTATAAAAATATGTATAAATTATGATGAGCAATAGTTGAATGTAGAGTTTCATTGTAGGAACAAGGACAAGTTAAGACACAAAGATTTTGTTCAAAGGTGCATAGGTGTTTCCATGTTGGAGGAAAAGAGGAGAATGAAAGTGAATGTGTTTTAATTGAGCATTTATTTGAAGATAATGTAAACTTGGCCTCTCTTCTTGGTAGATTCTTTTCCCGCAAGGGTCTCTCCATGGAAATACTATATATTATGTGATGCTCTTGTGTTTTTGATTTGTGCCTCATTGCTGCTATCTTATGGTGATGTTATTCTTTATTTATTGTTTTTATAAGTGCACATAAGGTAGTGTTTATAAGCATGTTATGTTGGCTAATTTTTGGTATCACAAAGTAGATGGATCTAATCATGGTATTTCCATATTAAGGCAACTTAATTTTCATATTTAGATATAAGTTTAAAATTTTCATGTTGTTTTAGTCAAACCTTGTATCTCATCCATTAAAGTCATATTTGGATAGATATTAAATTTTCCAAAAAATATTAAATTAGAACCTATTTATTTCTCATCACCTATCTCATTTTTTTTCAACCCCATGGAAACATATGCAATCTTGGGAAATGCCTCATTTTTATTTAGTGTAATATTGTTAATAGTGATATCTTTTATTCTAAACCTCAAGGGATTGAATGGGCATGATTCCAATACATCTATATATATGTTGTTTAATGATAATTAAGATGTCATTTTTATGACTAGGGGTCTCAATCCTTCTAGGCTACATAGATCTAGAAAGGTATCATAAGAGCACTAAGAGAAAAAAAATCCAAAACTCTAATGAACTATTTTTATCACAAACCATGGTACCTGGGAATGTTTTATTTGTACCTAAAAGTGGATTTTGATTCAATATACGATAAACTATCTCATTTTTTTGTCAACTCCAAATCATTTGACCATGGTGAGAATGATGCAATCCTACAAAATACTTAAATTATGCTCAATATAAGGGTGGAATGGGTGGTATGTTTATTCTACACCTCATGAGACTAAATCAATGGTGAAAGAGTGGCATTCATCTAGTTAATACTTTGGATAATGTTACATATTCACTGACAAAGCTAGTGAGCTTAGATAAGTTCTCTTAGAGAGAAAAGGACATGGGCCTTGATACTTATACTTAATTTTACTAAACATATTCTTGTGAATGTCTTTGCAATGTATAATCTCAAGCGGGAGAATGTTAGGATTAAGGTATCATTTACCTTTCAATTCTATGTGTTGTTCGTGTGTCTCAAACACTTTTGGAATGTGCCCTCAGATGCATAAGGTGTAACTAAAAATTAATTTTATAATTTAAATTCTCTCATAATCTTGATATTAGTGGTCATATGCCTTCATGAAGGAGGTGGAGTTGGTAGTGATAGTCACAAAATTATTTTTAGAAAATATCTCAACTTGGGTAAGAGAACTAAGTAGTGGAGCATTTTAAGTGTTATTCCAATGGGGCCCCAGATGAGTTGAGTGATGATTTTAGATGCCCACCTTGTGACCTATTGACCATTACAAGCAGTTACAAGTCAAATATGTATCCATTATAAAATTAGTAATGAGGTTATTTTTCCATTCATGGTTCATTGGGAGTTATATTTATTATTCTCAAATTAGCCTCTTCAATTTGGATGTGGGATTTTTTACATTTTATAATGGTTTGATGGTACATTGTTTTGAAAAACCAATTGTTATATTACTCTCTCATTTTTCTATAAATTGGAGGCATGAAATAGTAGTTTTATGAGACTAATTTATAGGTACATTAGGTGCTACCATAATGTTCTTAGAGTTTAGAGTCTTAGTGTGTGGTTGTATCTCTTCTTTGAAGACGAATACATACTTATCTTCTTTCTCACATGTGTGGAGTTTTTTAAAGAGTTTCTCCATTTAAATCATATGTTATCTATGGTTTATTGATTTATATCTTATTATTGATTTTATAATTAGATAATTTACTTGTCATATGGCAATCCTTGTTAATTAAACAAATTTCAAATTTGCATAGACTTTCAATAAAAATTACTATAATAGTTTCATCCTAATAATCAACACTTGTGAAGTCAATGCTTCAAGAGGTGTGGTTCACATCAATGGTAATGTTCTCACTCACTAGACTCTCAAAGTTCAAGAAGATGATAGAAAATTTAATTTTTTATCACTTGATTGGATTCTTCCATGAGAGTAGTAGTTAGATTTTAGCCATTAATCAAGGGTGTAGTGAAATGCAATGTTTTATCCCTACATCATCACTTTTGGGTGAGTTATATTTAAAATATCATAGGTCCTTACACTATTCTACATTTAGTTGGTGATAATTCCTTCAAGTTCTCAATATCCCACACTACTTGGGCCTAAAACTAGTATTCAATGTTGAAATCTTTAGGTAATATTTTCTCCTCTTTTGGATCCAACAGCAATCCAACATATTATAAAATTGGACTCCTCACATTCACATCTAGATGTAAAGGATGGCATCATCAACACCATTGTCACACATATTCACCATGGTGCCTATTAACTATTCTAGGTAGTCAAAACTAGGTAATTTGCTAATTAGATTAAGTGGTACAACCTCTAGCAATTTCATATGTATTTTCCTTATCTCATTATCAATGTAATGGGGGCCATCACTCCTCTAAGGGAATGAACAAGCTAAGTGTAATCTCACACGTTGGTCAATTTCATTACTACATAATATCACTCCCATGGATAATGTAGCCTTGCACATGGTTGCACTTGCTTGTGCCAAGTCAAATTATATGTGTGTGTGGCATGGGACATAGACTTCAACATGATATAACACCATACAAGTTTGAAATTTGGTGGCATCTCACACACATGCATCATACATCCAAACCTATTCCAGACATCATGTTCAACATTTACATAAAGCCTACCTAACAGTTTTGTTGTACTATGATATACAAATAAATGCATTGTAGATGAGTTGAAGGTAGAAATAAATCCTTATATTTACATCAAAACCCTTTATATATATTCCCCCGATTATTTTTTAATAGAAGCAGTGTATCTATCAAAATCCTTTTATGTATCAAATTTGTATTTAGTTTGTATTTATGTTTTCTATTTACAAATTATATTATCTTATGCATTACCAACCAATACACAATATTGTCCCCTAAATTAATTGAGATTCAAATCAACAAAGATAACATATTTGAATAAAAATCCAAAATAACTATAAAACAAGTGAAAAAAAGTGAAACATACACATTTCTCCTCTACAATTTACTGAAGTTCTACATATAGAAATTCACTTTCCATTCATACTTAAGAAAGGGTGCTTATAGATTATTTACGGACTTTGACTCTTAACATTTTGAAGACCAAAAGGAAAATCCTATTAATTTTGTTACTTGTCAAGATCAAGAAGCATAAGTGTTTAATCTATAATTGCTAGTATGCATTTCTATGTTTTTGAAAAATAAAGCAGCAAAACAAGGGTGCTGACCCATAAGTACAAGGCACCAAAGGCCATCCATCGAAAGCACACTAACAACACAATGGCAGTAGAGAGAAAGCCATCACTCACAACACATCATAAAAAAAAAGAAGTAATAGTATACGTAAGATGACAAGGTTCAACATGCAAGTATGAAACCAGCCAAATAAGTCCAAAGATCACTAGGGGCCCATCAAGTTTAGCAGAAAAAAACAAACAACAAGACAAAATAAACAAGAACAAACAGGCCCAACAGCCTAATTCTTATCCTTCCTGCCAGGCAAATCATGTAAGGCAGTCGCCCAATCCGCCATGAGGAACTCGAGCAGCTCCTTGAAATCAGCATCAAGTTTAGCACCATCCGCGGACTTGTCCTTCTGTAGCAAACAAAGACTGGTTATATGTATCTATCCAACATGTTAAATACACATTTAATTATAAATAACAATTAACTAAAATTTAAAAACTCTTAAATTTTAATTATGTCAAGAAACATTCTACAATGTCAACATGGAGTCTTATGTTATGACTGTATCCATAAAATATCTTTACATTATGTTTCCTCATCTTGATGATGGATTACTAAGTGTAATTCAAACAAATAAAATCACAAGAACATGAAATAATTCATATTAACAATAACATAACTTTCAATTGGAATATATAGATATATAATATAGACTGTACACTTTTTTCTCAATAGATATAGCATAGTCATTTATAAAGAAATAACAGTACACATATTCAAAAAAAGAAGTTAAAAATAAGACAAAAGAAATATAAAAATATTAAATGGTGACTTTTTGAAAAATAAAGCAAAAATTTACATAAAAAATAAAATAACTTTTCAAATAAATAATATAATAAAATAAAAAATTATGTATCCATGAAAAAAATTATTCTAAAGTAAAATAAAAGAACTTTAAAATCCTCAATAATTTAGATATTTAAACTAATTAATAAATACTTGTGATAAATTTATTGGATAGACATGTCTCATGATGATTGCACTTGGTAATCCTTGAATTTAATGGTTTTTTAAAATATTAAATTAAACAATAAACATACAACGTGGTAAGTACCTTTAATTGATGAATGCAATTACTTATTTTGACTTTTATTTAAAAAAAAAAAAACTTAAATTGATGGCTTACCAAACCATCTCCTTGCTTATCGGGAAGTACTTTGGCGGTCAAGTACACATTCAATTGTTTATTTTTGTGGATTGCCTTTTCTTTTTCGAAGATAAAGAAGAAAGTTAAATGCATAAATAATTTTTAAGCTATCCCATATTTATTATAATTATTTGGGATCTTTCGCTGCTGGTATTCATTGGCTGATTTATAACTTTAGACTATTATAATCCAATATATTAAAAAAAAACTTTTAGAATATTAAAAAAAGTTGGTATTTATAAAATTCACAATAATGCTCCTAATGTGGGGAGGTGTTCCTTAAAGAAATAGACTATACTATTTAGAAAAAGTGATATGACACTTGTCACCATGACCTTAATTTGACTCGATTGGGTTTGGGCTACAGTGGAAGAAATGATGTCACATTAGGTTTTGTATGGTTGAATTTTTTCATTGTTTAAGCATTTTCTCTTTCTTGTTATAAAAGACTGTGTAAACAAATGTATGATTGAATATATTTGGTAATAAAGTGGCATAAAAATATAGTTAAATCCAATGGAGTGTGATATGTGAACACTCCAAATGGTATGATTTGCACAATGAATGGTTTAATGGTTCTTTGCATACCTTATAATATCTAAAGATCAAGTCTCACAAGGGAGTTAGGGACATGATAAGGGGATTCAAAAGTATTGTTAAATTAATTTGAAACAAAAATCAAGTCCGAATATGTGGGTTTGACTTCATATGATCATTAGGTTATGGTGTGCCATTGGAGGACAAAAAATTTATACATTAAAAAGTGACCTTGAAAGAAAAGTTGTAGTGGTATTGGGAAGATGTTGGGGAGCAGCTAGAAAAATTAAAAAAATTAAAAAATTACTAGGTATGTTGTTACCATGAGGGTTATATTGGGGGGCAAAAGTGATGTCACTAGGAAGACTAAGGTGGTGAGAAGACAACCCTGCCCACACGAAACTTGTGGGATAAAAAACTCTAACACAAGCCAAGGTCATTTGATTCGTGTATGTTTTTTTCTTTAGAGAGAAAAAGTACATTAGAAAAATGAAATTATTGGTAAACGTTGGCATTGTAAAAGATTTGTTTATTTGAGTGGGAGGGGTGTTTCTTAAGCTTTCGTTTTCGTAGTTGTATAAAATAAAAAGAAAAATGAATAAATGTGAAAGCAGCAGGGGGACACGTTGCATGAGTCGAGTTGGCCAAACACGTGACGTAGACAGTTATGGACGGTCGAGCCAAAGTTGACTTACGCCCCTGTTGTTTATCCTTTATATACACACAACATATACGAGACCTGGAGGGAAAATATACACAGGCTATATATACACAAACACACTCTGTATGCTGTCTCTTCTATTGACAGAACGTTTGCGGCCCTATGAGAAGCTTGTCCTTGAAACCACTGTGACAAGACCGATCAGTTATTGCTTAGTATAGTGTATGGAGGGGTGTACAGTGTAGGCAATTGGGCCTCCTTGAATAGACCTTTGGAGATTGATATATTTGCCAATTTGGCCCATTTTTTTGTGGGTGCTTTGAACAAGTATTAAAGAAAAGCAGTCCAGAGGGGTGAGATTAGTTGTTTCTTTGTCTCTGTGGGTTAAGATGGGTCGTGCACCTTGTTGTGATAAGGATGGTCTCAAGAAAGGGCCATGGACTCCTGAGGAAGATCAGAAGCTTATGGATTACATTAAACGCCATGGCCATGGAAGCTGGCGTGCACTTCCTAAACATGCAGGTAACCATGGGGGAAAAATGGTTGCTTTTGCCCACAACAGTATCTATCTATTAATGTGCAAATCTAGGATCGAGTCCTTCCTTAGATTGTGTTGATTCAAGTCTTTGTGTACTAGTTTGTCACTGCAGATTGTCTCTTATGGTGTTTTCATGGTCTGGTTTTGGTCTGTGTATTAGGTTGCCACTGTAAATTGTCTTCATGGAAGCTTTTGTGACTTGATTTGGGCCTTTCTCTATTAGAATATTGTCTTCATGGAAGTTTGTTCTAATGTCATCGTTCAAGCTTTTGTCTTGATTTATGAAACAATCTGCCAAGTTTGTTCTAATGTCATGGTTCAAGCTTTATTGTTTTGATTTAAGGCCTTGTGTGTTAGGTTGTCATGGGAATGCAGTTGTCCAGTTGTTTCTGTGTCTTTATGTGTTAGGTTGTATTAGGTTATGCCTGCAGATTATCTGCATAACTGTCTTTAACATGTCATCATGAGATGGCTTTTCTTGGAAATTGTTTGTGGAGCTGCGTACAATGTCATCATATATTGTCTAACTGGTTTATCTATGTTGGCATACCTTATGTCATTGTGTAATATTTAACTTGTTTTTGTGTCTGTAGTCCTGGTTGTGTCATTATGTATTCTTTAAGCGATTTTATCCACATATTCCTACCTAATGCCATTGTATATTATATGGTGACCACGTTAAGAAAAATGTATTTTTATCATCTACTGCATTTGAGTTAAACTCCCATAGATCATTTTTTCTTCCTGCGTGTAAAAGCTTTAGTTTACAAGGATCATATATGTTAAAGGCATGGTTTTTATGGCTTTGTTTAGGAAAGGAGGATTTGGAATGGAAAAGAATTGTTGCATTTGCCAGTATGTTTACGTTGGATAATAATGTGAGAATTGTTTTCAAATTTTGCAGGACTTCTGAGATGTGGGAAGAGTTGTAGGCTAAGGTGGACAAACTACCTCCGACCTGATATAAAACGAGGGAAGTTTTCCTTCGAAGAAGAGCAAACGATAATTCAACTTCATGGAGTTATGGGAAACAAGTAAGAAATGTCAAATAGCCTAAGCCTTGTTTAGATGATTGTTTCCATGGGTGTCTGGTTCTAAAGTTTGTTCTCGAAGAGAACTTTGCTTGATTATATTGTTATAAGATTTCCTTAGCTAAGTTGCAGGTTGTTAGTGCAAATATCGATGTGGTTGTACATCTAATAGATTGGTTTTGTTTTAGCATTGTTTGTGAAGATTTTCAGCCATTTTAGCTAAATTTTGTTGATGGTGTTGGTCTGTGCAGATGGTCTGCTATAGCTGGGCATCTTCCTGGAAGGACAGACAACGAAATAAAGAACTACTGGAACACCCACCTGAAAAAGAGGCTTCTTCAGATGGGAATAGATCCTGTGACTCACAGACCAAGGATGGATCTCTTTGATTTCTCCAACATGAGCCATTTTCTGGCTGCACCTTCTCTGAGCCACATGACTGCTAGGTGGGAAAACGCAAGGCTGCAGGAAGCCATGACCAGAGAATATATGAGGATTTATGCAGCCATGATCCAGCAGCAGGCTGATCAATACAATCAAAGTGCAGGAGGCACAATTAGTCCAGAGATACTCTTGAGATCCCGCCTTGAGAATCCCTTGTCTAGGCCAGATGCTAATGCTATTAACAATTATATCATGTCTCAGACTTGGGCCCAAAACCCAGAGAATCAGGCGGGCTCATTAGAATACAATGCCCAAATCTCCCAAGCTCTAGAACAGTTTCAAGCCCAAGCTCAAATCATGAGAAACATGCAGTATTCATCACCCACATCTACCCTCCATGGCCTTAACACACCATCCAATATAAAACTAGAAAACCAAGCTATTATTGCCAATGATGCATCCCATGATCAGGCTACCCTTCTCTCAGCTCACAATGTTCCTCAAATGAAATTCAACACAAGTGAGGCCTATGACAATATGGTGAACTCCTCTTCCTTAATTTTGCCTCAGCAGGTTTCCATGAAAAGCCAGGATCTTAACTCACTACTGTGGCCTGAAGAGAACTTTTATAGAATGTGTAAGAGTGATTCAGAGTCTGTACCAGCCCTTATATCCTCCACATCCTCACCAAACATATTCAGTGACTCTGATTTGGTTCCTGATAACTCCTCCTCCTCTATGTTAAACATGAACATGAGCAGTACTACTACTAGTTCTCCCACTGCCACTACCAACAATGGCCCATATGCATTCCCACCTGATTTTCTCTTGGATTTCCCAGAAAATTCCAAGCAGAAAGAAGCACTAATGTCAAAGCCAGCATCAGGATCAGCATCATCCTCTTCTTGGCCAGATGTGCAAAATTATTCAGAAGATGGCAGAGACTACTGGTGTAATATGCTCAAATATGTTGCAGAAAACACTGTTACCAACAATTCTGGTTTTGAGAGCATGGGAGCTCAGTAGATAATGGAGACCAAGACCAAAATAAGAAGTAGTATGATCTATAGAGTGATCTGTAGAGTACTGAATTCATGTACATGGCATTGTGTACAAGTCTAACAGTTTGATTCATTTATAATTTTTTTTTAAGAATGCAGTATTGTGTACACAAAAAGACAGTTTTTTTGGGGTAATCCAAAGGCACTGGATGATTTGCTGACTAGCCTGCCTTGATGGATCTTAAATGTTCTGTATACTATTCTGTGTTCAGATTAGGATTGGATACATACATGTACTTTATCGTCATTTCAAGACTTTTCAATGGATTCTACATTATTGAAATTCTAACGGCACTGCCATGTATTCTGATTCAAACGTATAATTTTTTCCCTTTTCTTCTGGTGTGCACTCAACTAAATAAACCAGACCTACCCAACAACTATTAGTTAAAATATCTCTGTGGAGGCCCATCAAACAGTGCACAATTATTTCTTCCCTTCGATGTCTCCAATGCATAGTCTTGACTATTTGTTGTAAAAACAACCACAATTTACTATTTGCACGGGCCTGAAAACTAAATGATTTTTTCCCTGATTCTTATGAAGAATCTATGGAATTATGTTTTTCTGGGCATAAAGTCCTGAAGCACAGGAAAAGCAACATGGCCAATCTTTACACTGTGGGTATGTCATATTTACGTAAGAGACTCTGTAGCTCCTACCTTAACCTATTTTTGTAGCAGGAACCATTAATGCTTCACCTCGAATACTAGAATAACATCTGTATACTTTTGGAAGGGAGTGAGTGGAACTTGACTTTCTACACGGGGTATTTTCAGACACTGTTCTAAACAATTACTACCGTCAATTTGTTTGCTATAAAGAGACAGGAAAATCATTGTTTCGATTTTAAAAATGTTCAGAAACTGTTCTAAACAATAGCAAGTCTTAAAGGTTGAGGAGGAAACGCATGTTCAAATTTGAAGTCAGCCCATGGACACTGTGCACTGAAAAAGTAATAGATTTTGATTCCAAATTGTATTTTGAGAATATGAAGAAGGAAATGAATTAATATTATTTGAGATGTTTAAATATATTAAAAGTCTCAGTATGAGATGTTGGTCATGGACTTGATAGTGGGATTGCAATAGAAAACATCTTCATAAACTTTCTTCCCTCGGGCTTTCAAGCCTCCTTTTTCTTCACATGTAGCTTGATAGTAAAGCTAAAATCCCTCTTGAAATATAAAACCTATACACGTTATATAGCTACTAATAGTCATTCAATATATAATACTATAATGATAAGACTTGTATATGTATATTATTTAAGAGTTGTATATGTATATTATTTTTTATTTTGTTTTGAGTTTATTTTAAGGAGATTGTTTCTGATATATTGATAAATAATGTAATAGTGTAGAGTATTTTTAGATTTAATTTTTTATATTATTGATATTTTGGATCATAAAGAAGATTACTCAGTGTGGTCCAAAGTATTGATAAAAAAACACACACAATTAAATCCAAAAGCACCCTTCTCTAAGTTAATGGATTATGGAAAAATTATGCCTACATTTTATTTATTTATTTTTTGAACTGTTCAATCACTTGCCCTATGTCACCTACCTATCCATTACACATATTCCTAAACACTTACCACTTACTCCCATCTATATGCTTGTGCATCTTTATGCATTCCCCCTATCTACTTTTATATTACACCTATGTACACCCATATTTTCATACACATGCTATTCACATTGATTTGGCTCCTTTCATGCTTCAAGACCAATATGTTGTTATGAGGATGTTCTCATGGTCACAGACTTGTTCTTTTAAAAATTCAAATTTAGTCGGCCCACCTTTACTACCCTTCCCATTTAAGGCCAATTGAACACAAATTTGCATGATGTGTTGCTATGTCTTTGTAGTTACAAGCATTCAATACATTCATTTAGACATACATGATTTGAGAGCCTATCCACATATCATTCTCATTACACACATCTATTAGAACATTGCAAGAAATCTATATTTGCATGAACATTTTAAGGGGCATATGGAGCACTAAAGAGTGATGTTTTCATTTTTATACACACATAGAATATGTCCCCTTGTGACATACCAATAACTCTACCAAAATATTCACAAATACCTCCAATTTTTAATTATTAGAAGCAAGAAAAGGAACTAAGGTGAATAAGATGAAACAAAAAGAAGTGTATAGATTGTTAAGACATCTTTGTGAGAATAAGATTTTTTTGTGAATACATATTTTACCCTCATCTATGAATCTCACCCACTCTACAATGTAGATATTATGGTCTTGAAGTGAACTCCATACTATCATCCTACTTCAAATATCAAAGCCTTCATATTTCAACATCATACAAAACTTCAATCACAAAACTAAATACATTTGTTCTTATACTTTTAATATTTATTATTTTAAAATAAAATACTC
Organism: Sequoia sempervirens; assembly: GCA_007258455.2. Classification (NCBI taxonomy): domain Eukaryota; kingdom Viridiplantae; phylum Streptophyta; class Pinopsida; order Cupressales; family Cupressaceae; genus Sequoia; species Sequoia sempervirens. The sequence continues at coordinate 11,702 of VDFB02159618.1, read as the reverse complement.
ATAAATTGTCATTAATAAGTCAAATTTAATTTATAATTATATATGTACATATTATTTAATTTCCCTAACTTAATCTTAAAGAAAATTTATTTTCTTTTACAACAATTTTAATTTTTTTAACAATATATAATCTTAAAATTGTTATAATAATAACAATTATACACTAAAGGATTAAACACGTTTATATTTATACACTAAAAATAATATAGACAATCTTAAGTACATCTACTTAAAAGACAATAAGAGATATCTCTTAGTGTTTGGTATTTAAAGATAAATGTATGTAAAATATTTTTTTATCTACAATTTTAATAAAATATTTACTTCATATCAATAGTGCAAAATTTTATCTATTATTTCATTTCTTAGAAACATCAATTTTCCTTTTTTTCTTGAAAATTTAAAAAAATTAAAAAATATAATATAAATTATTTACTTCATATGTTTAGCTAATTTTTTAAATAATAGATGTATTAATTTAAACTACTAAAAATACACAAAAAACTAATTAAATAGATGAAAAAAGACAATCTAAGACTCTTTTATTTTACTTTGGAACTAATTTATTTTTAAAGACCTATTTTTTAATACACTTATTAAATCAATAAATAAAATAAAATATATTTTTTACCTTGTTGCATTGTCTTTTCATTAGTTTATTTATGTATTTATCTTCTTCTCGAAATATATTATTAAAAAAATTATTTTTTTTATTTTTAAGTTTGTGTTTATAGGAAAAACTAATAGTGGGATGAAAATAATTTAAAATTAGAATATATTAAGTGCTCACAAAAAATAATTTTGAATTGACAAAAGAATAAGAAGAAGAAGGTGCAAAAATAATTTTAGGAAGAAATTAAATCAGGCATTATACATTTTAATATTTTTAAAATAATTCTGATAAAAAATATTTTAATTATTAAAAAAGAATAAATCTAAAATGTAATTAATAAATAAAAATTTACTTTCTATGATTCACAAATGTTCTAAAAAATTTAATACTATGAAAATAATAAAAATTATTTTTAATGGTAAAAAATAAATTCTAATATGTAATTCATAAATAAAATTTTGCTTCTATTTTATTATGAAAATTATTTGTTAGAAAAAGTTTCCATATATTTTGTTTTAGAATAATTTTTTAAAGACATTTTTTAATTAAGAAGATTAAATTATAAATAAATAAGATTTATCAATTTTTTTTTGATACGTAAGGGTATGGTTTTGCATTAGATTTAAGGAAATATACAATTCGTCTGTGTAGCAGGAGAGACCACAGTTTACCATGAAAACTGAACTTAACAACTTGGGAACTTCCTAAAACCGATACAAAACAAAATGCAGTCCCACTGCATAATTTCAAAAAGACCCAGTATCGATTATATTTATAAGCAAAAGATTAATTCACTAAAACAGAGCCTCAAGAAAACCATTCAAATATGCAAATAGGGTGAAGTCTTCCACCCAATCCATGTCCTCCTCCAACACCAACCCCAGCTTCCTCTTCAAGAATTTGACTGCCATGGCCGAGACCATCCTGTGTCTCATGAGCCATGGTCCTTTTAGATCCAGAAGGAACGGATAAACTTTTACTACCTCTTCCATTTCCCACAGGAGTTTCAGGTCTGATGGGTGCGGGATTCCTTTACCCATGAAGGCCACTTTCAATGTCTTCTCTAGCCTTCCTAACAGGTCACCCCGAAAAAGACGCACCATTATCTCCTTTGCTTTTTCCTTCGACACTTCTAGGTCCAGCATGACAGCCAGGAATCGAGAAGAAATATGTGTGTTGTCCCTCACAAATTCCTTTCTCTCCAAGTGGCCCTTCCCTAACATCATTTTGACCACTACCATGGTTAAGGGATCGTCCTCAAGCAGGATTCTCTTCAACCTTTGATCAGTGATTTCCCTGAAAGCAATTTGTCTTTTCATCGCCTCCAAAGAGACAAAAGTGTCAACCCCAAAGCTTTCCAGTCCTTCTACTAAAATAGAAATGATAAATTTTGATTTACCCATCTTCGCCATTGCCAGCCCTCCAGTCAAGATTTCCCTGCACAAAGACAGCCAACACAGCAAATTCAAAAACCATACAATAAAAATGCCATTATCCGTCCTCATTTAAAGAGCCCATATCTGGCAAGGCCGAGCCACTGAACCCGATCTTGAAATGATGTTTAAGCAAGGCAATCCATCCTTGCAATTAAATTTTGTCCTACCACCCTCGGCCTTCATTCAGCTAGCACCTCGTGAGAAACAATATCTGCCACCCGACCGCTTTGCATGAAACTTCCCTGACAACCGTACTCCACGTGTTGCTCTGTTTATTCTTGGCTTAATGTGTCATTAAGATTTTTGATGCCTCTGAGATCTCCTCGTTTTTCCGAACTGTCGCCTTTTGAAAGCTTACCTTCCACATTCCTTTGGCTGCTTGTGATGGCATGTGCGATGATGTGGCCTTGCCACTACAGTGCCAACTTACGCTCCCCGTCCAACACCCCTTACCCTCTCCATTTGTCCTCTAATGGTTTGCCTCTGGTTTTCTAGCGACCTCATGGGTGAGAGTAGGAATATGGTGAGAGGGAGGGGGCCCACCCTACCACCCACAATAAGATTTATCAATTAATTTATATTCATTTTGTGATTTTTTTTTATGAAATTAGTGTATAATAAAATTACATAGACACTTGATATCTCTAGATTGTCATTTAGATAGATGTATTTAAGATATTATACTAGTATATTTATATTTACATTTATTATTAAATATTAACACATGCAAATTGATGTCAAATTTAAGATAAAAATACTTCAATTTCACTTTTATATAATTAACAAATAAATAATTTTAAAAAGATTGCTAAAAATGTTCATAACTAATATAACATAATTTTTAATAAATATATTAAATAGGACATTTAATTTATAAATTTATTAAAAACAATATTTTATCTTTTTCTACAATTAAAATTATATTAAATTACAAACTTAAAAATACATTCAATTATATATATCAAAGGTTGTGTAAAGCTATGGTTACATTTAGGCATACTAGCTTACACATGGATTCAATAAGGTTTATCAATGAATTAAATTCTAACAAAAAATTGATCTCTAGAATCTTACATGCTTTGTGCATTTTCATCTTATATTATTTTAAAATGGTGAATATAGCACCTATATTGTTGATAGATAAATTAGTTCATTGATTAATATAGAAACATGTCAATAATTGAAAGTGCTTTGTTATACCATTCTATTAAGAAAAATGATGAAACTTGAAAGGATAAGTGCATGGAAATATGTGACAAATTAGTGGCTAGTCTTGAGATTTTTAGCAAAACATGTTTGCATAATGAAAGACATAACACATTTTTATTTTAATGTGTAGACATTTTAATATCTTAAATTTATTTTTTCATATGATTCCATCCATTTAGACTTGTATTTCCAAACACAAGGGTTGAACATCTCATGTGGCTCCTAAATTCATGCTTTTAATATCTACAAGTTAATTTCTAAGCTTCAACTTCATTAGGTTTACATGTTTTGCAATAAAATTTTATGACATCACCACCAAAAGGAAGAGCTATGCCTACTTCTTATTCTTATAGTTGTATATTTTTTTTTATATTTTGAATAATTAATGTATTTATTTTTATTTCATTTGAAGAGTGTCTTCATATTCATCCATTATATATATATATATATATATATATATTTCAATTTGAAAAATATACAACTTGTAATTTATTCACTCTTAAATATATTTTCACCAACTCTTTTTCAAAAATATCTATAGAAAAAAATTGTCAACTAATTATTATTTATTCTTGTAATTATAATAAATATGTACTTTTAATTTTAAGTTAAATTTAAATTTAATTTTAATTTTTACAAGGTGAATAAATTTATCCCATTTATTATTACATCATAATTTTTTAGGATATTTTTCAAATTATATATTTATTTTTAATTATTATTTTAAATATATAACATATTTATTTTATTTTGTAATATTTTTATATTTAATATTAATCTAATAAATCATTCGTGACATAGTGTAATGGTTGAGTTGTGGCATTGTTATTGTAGCCACCAAGGTTCAAATCCCTACTATGTCATTATGATCACGTACATTGTGCCCTTGTTGATTCATTGTGCTTGTAGGTTTGAACCTTCATGTTGGAGTTGTTGATGTTTATGTTGATGACTTCATGTTTCAAACATTTGTTGGGCTAGTGCACTCCTACTAAACTCATAAATTTGAACTATTTACAATTAATTTAATAAAATATTTTATATTCAAATTATAAGTTATTTTTGACTTGTACTTTATCACTTTACTTACAAATTTATTAGTCGGGTAGCCCCCCTATAAACAATACCTCTGGTAAACTTTTTTCACGTTACCAATGACGTTGGCGTGACATGCCCTCTAGTACCACGAGGATGAAGGGGAGTCTAGACCTCGTGCTAGGCCCCCCACCCCATTTTGACTTATTATTTAAACACATGTTATTAAATTCTATTAGTTTGGTGAATTTTTATAATCTAAGAATATCAACATTAATTTTATGAATATATATTAATATATTACATTGATTGTATGCTCTGTCTCCATATCCCCTGCACATTGATTAATCATGGATTATCAATCCTAAATACATTATTTCGAAGTCCTTCCTTCTGATTATTTATAATTAAAAGTGTACGTGTATACAAATTGTTTAATTGTGAGCGGTTCCCAAAATTCAAGTCCATAAACAATCAATGAAAATTAATGAAAAAACACAAACATACAGAGCGCATAACACGGGCATTAATATGACCTCATGATTTCGATTCTACGTAAAACCCCCCATGATTGCAATTTCTCAACAGCTTGGACGTCAAAAAAAACAAGATTTCTGTGTCTCTGAAAAGGCAGCCAAGATGAAACTAAAATAAAGATTTCTCCGTCTCTGTAAAAGGCCGGCAAGAAAAAACCCGCCGCCCGTCTCTATAAGCGGTGGCGGTGGATTCAATTTAAACATATGCTTTACAGGTGTCGTATCCGATCTTTTCATCATGTTTCAATTATATGCAGGTCCAATAAATTTTGCCACATACGTGTTTTGACTGGGTAAGCTGTTAAAAGTGGTCCTTTGTTTATTGCTCTCTTCAGAAAGAGGCATTTTGACTGAAGAAAAACAGACAAAATCCATATAAGCCGCGGTCACATTATTGCTTTGGTCCGGCCGCCCGGAGAAAAATTTACACACGGAGCCGCCAATTTAAATTGGAGGCACCACATCATTTCTGATTTGCGGCTCTTCTGGCATGTGATCTCAATCTCCACCATGCAAAATTTCAGTCCTTGTCGAAAGATTCGGCCATAGATTTGGAACTTATTGTATTCGTAGAGCAGACCAATTCAACAGAGAGAGAGTGTGAAAGAGGGGTTATAAATGGAATCCTTGTAAGACTGGTATAGGGACTGGTGAGAGTTATTCCACGCTTTAAACATTGGGAAAAATTAAGGATTTACTTGGTTGTTTTTGGAGGAAACTTGTGTCAGAATGTTTTGATATTTTCTTAGTCTTCTTTCTCTTTTATTTAACGGGCTGTTTCATATGACAAGTTTATTACATGTTTTTAAAAACTTGTATCACTCTTTATATACCTAAATTAATTATGAAGAAATTAGAACAATATTAAGAAGAAAGAGGGTCGTAGAAAACACACCCATCAAGTTTACCATGATCAAGTTTATTATAAAGACGATTAATTGTAAATAGGGTCAAGCTTAATAAAGTCTATGTAGCTAAAGCAAAATCAAAAGAGGGAGGATCCTTATCATCAAGATTGCCCCAAACATCTTCGAACATAGAATCATCAATTGGCCCTAATAAGTGAGAGAACCTTCTTCTTTAGGAGGGTTATTTAGGAGTTGTTGAGTATGGACACGAGTAATGGCCAACTCTAGGTGGAGGACCTTGCCAAGGTTAGGCCAACTAGGAGCACCACAATCAAGTAGAAGGCAACCTAGAAAGCAAAGACCATCCACCATGGACTACACTGCCTCTAGAAGTTGGGGGTTGATAGTTATGGGTGACATGGGAGTGAGATTCACTATCACATCTAGTAGGCTAGATGTGTCAACATTGAAACCCTCAAGGAGGAGAGGAGGGATTTCATGAAACTTTGATAATAGTGCAAGGGGAATTCCCCTAGTGATCTAGCAACTCTTATAGATACATAACTTCCAAGTACTATTTTACTAGTTTGCACCCAAATCTACATAAGCACATTAGAGTAAGTCATGACTTCAGTATACAAAGAATAGTGAGTATTAGTAGAATAACCAAATATTAAAGAGAAATTCCACCACCCTAAAATCCTGTCAAAATCTAGGTATACTTGTGTGGGAAATAAAGCCAATATCCAAGAAAAGCCATATGCTAAGAAAAATGAGCCAATTTGAAAGGCCTAATGAAATCATAAATCCAATTCAAGCCTTATGCACTATAGGAAAAAAATAGAAGAGGTTCTTGAAGGATTTAGTTTGTCCACAAAATGGACAGTAAGGAATAGTAATGCTTATATGAGCTATACAACCACCTAAGGCCTTATTAAAGAATGTGCCAAGGAAAATAACTCAATTTAAGCTCTAAGGGCATCGACCAAATGCATTGAAACTAATTATGCCAAGTCCTAGTAGAGTCCACTAAAGCTATCACCTGAGATTTAACTGATCCACCATGTAGGAAGATGGGGGACAACCATAAATATCCCTTGCTAGGCTTGTAGTTTTGAAATATTGTATTTAGATATCATTTATAATCCCCCCACCAAGGCTTAAGAGACCTAATTCTAATTTAATAAAGCATTTAGGGAGGTATAACATCTACCAAAAAATGAAAAGTTTCTTGGTCTTGAATAGAAAACCTAAATTTCAATTTAGACATAGGCCAAGAGCAAATATTCTTGGTAGATTTATTGAGAAAATCCAGAGACAACACACAAATGCCTCTCTTAAAGAATTTCAAGGAATGAATCCATGACACTTTAGTCAGAGGGTAGTCTTGAAAAGTAAGAACTATAGACCGCCAAATTTGTTGTTGATTGATAGAAAGGATATTTTGGAAATCATTTCCTACCCAAAAAATCCAAGTCCTGATAGTTTATCAATATTTCTATGTGCTTTTGATGATAAAGGTGCTCTAAATTTTGATAGTTTCCCATATAGTGAATAAAGTTCCAAAGTCTAGGCCCTTCCAAGTCATATGCATTGAAGGTGCTCTAGAATTAATAGAATGATTTAGTAGTATTTTACATGCTTCATTGCCATCAATGATTCTAATGATTCATTTTGTACATAGGGAAATGTCTTGTTTGCATATGGAGAGCGAGCTTAACTCTCTAGACTTGTGAGGCAAACAAAAATATTAGGTTACATGATTAAAGCCATGATATCCTTCATTAGTAGCCTATATAAAATCTCTTAGGATTTTTTTATTTCACAAGAAAGAATCCTTGAAAAAACCCAATTTAAGAAGAGTAATACACATACAAGGTTGTTAAAATTTTTGAGCAAATTTAGAATTCACTTGCTAGAGAAAGTGACTTGGTAATCTAATAGTTGAGATTTTCTTCAATTCTATCAATCACCACTTACCAAAGTGTGGAGAGTAAGGCTTGGAAAGAAAAGGGAATTCTCATAAAATGAAACACTTCACCATGATCAATTCATTTCTAGCCAAAATAACCAAGCCAATTCAGATTGGGAAGAAAGGATTTCCTATAGCTTGAGTCTTTTGTCATTGAATATTTAACCCAGAGGCCTACCAAAAGTTGTCCAAGCAATGAAGGGATTGAGTGATATTATTTTGTTCATTGATCAAAGTAAGAAAAGATTCATTGATAAAGTGACCATTAACTAGCTACTAATAATAAAAGGAAAGAGTTATCTCTTTTACTAGGGATTGAGAGATGAAGGAGACAACCAAATACTTTAGTAGCAAGAACATAAAGAACTAGGGAAATATAACACCCTTGATGGATGGAATTGTAAAGCTCAAAATACATTGATTATTGGCAAAAAATCATGATGCAAGCTAAACAATCTACAAACAACATCTCCATATTTTAAATTAAATAAGACCTAAAACCAAGAATGGAGTATGACAAGAATAAATGAATATTCAATGTGATTATAAGCTCTAGAAAATTAAATATTGATAGAAATGGTGGGTTGTTGAGAATGTTGATCTCATTCCATTCCTTTCTAGACAATAATAATATTGTTGAGCCAATTTATGGATTTGATTGTGTGAAATATTTTTTGCATCAACGTTTTAGATCACACTCTACGATCCATCATCAAGATGAAAGTTGAGAGCTCGCTAGGAAAAATGGATAGATGTAAACCAAGAAACATCCTAAAAAGGTAGGGGTAAAGGAGGGGAGAAATGGGGTTGCAATCGAATCCAGAAATCGACTCAACAATAATCTATATGGATTGTAGAAACTTGATATCATTGAACAATAATATTATCCATAAGAAACCTACATAATTTAATAAGTTCAACAAAGTGATCAATTTCCAATTATAAATTTGTTTATGACTACCAACTTTAGGTAAGAACTTAACATTTCATTTTTAATTATATTCCCTAAGTATTTGGTGTGAAATTATTTATTATAGAACTTACAAATTTTGTCTCCCATAGTATCCAAAAATTATTTATAAAATTCACAAGGGAACCCATCTAGCCTAGGATACTCATCATTAGTCATTATGAAGATATATTCTTTTAGGTCTTCTTTGGTAGAAGTTGATAAAAAAGAATGCACTAGGAATTGGCCACCTATATAGGGGACCACATTGAGGCATTATTGTAAAGCAACTAGCCTATCAAGAGTATACGCCTAAGTGGAAAACACTTGCTCATAGTGTGGGAGAAAAGTATAAACAATGTCAAGAAACTCTTTCAACAACTATTATCCTCCATGAATTTGTTTAGTAGATTCAAAAAATGGTGAACACACAAGGCTTAGAAAAATTCCTTAGAAACTCTATCACCAATCTTGAGCTAGTGTTCAAAGCCTAACTTTAATTTAAGCCCCTGATGCAAAATGATCATTTGTAGCCTAATTTTTGTGGTGGATTTGAGCCACATGAAGCTCAGGAATAGAATCAAATGGTTACACCTCTAGATTAGTAGTGGATTAGTGAAGGTCCAATGTGGTGGTCTTGTGCAAATAGTGGCATAAACAAACTTATTGTCACCCATAAATGTGGAGGAAGTAGGTAGTGTAGTGTAGAAAATTGTATACCTTTACAATTTCACATTATGTTTCCCCCCCCTAAATTACTAGACTTAATTAAAATCCCCTAATTTTCCAAATAATGGATTCCAAAGCCTAATTTTTATCATTTTCCAAAGAAGGAAAAATATTAAACAAATGCATCTAATCATTAAATTATCCCCGACTTGGAGTGTTCTAGAAATTTGGGCTAGGACCCAGTGGCCCATGGGTGACTGAGTCCCCCTTCTTAGTCATGACCCAAATTTAAATATGTTGTTAGCAACATTTTAACATCCAAAATTCAAATATGAAGTGTCAGCTTTTGGAATCTAATTTTTAGGGAATTAGAACAATTACATATAAATATACCTAATTATTTTACCATTTGAAATCTAACACACATTCAAGAGAAAAAAATATTGTCAATAACATTATTGAGAAAGTCAAGAGCAGCATATCAGAGCATTATTACAACAATTCAAGATCCAACATCATATCAAATTTTGTGTGTTCATGTTCATGTTTTGTGAAGGCTAACATTGTTGTAGGTATCCAAGCATTGAAGAATCCAAGAAAATGTATCAAGCAAGATCCAAGTCCTTAAAGTATGTGCATGAATTTAGTCCTTCAAGGAAGCCATTGAAGGGTGGTGAGTTGAAGCATTTTGTTCATTCATTATTTCCTTCCTTTCCATTATTGGTTTATCATTGACATTACCATTGTGGAAGTGCAAACACTTATAAAGGGTTTGACTGAGGCAAGCCCCTATATGGCATAACCTTTTTTCCTCTTTGTAATTGTGTAGGTTACAAGTTTGAAGAGGATTGAAGAGAGTTTGAAGATCCATTTTGCATTATTGAATTTGTTGTCATCAACTTTGTCAAGAAATAGAAACTCACCTACAAAATTTACTGATGATATTCCAAAAAGTTTACAATCAGAAAACGAAAGCTCAAATCCAACACTAGAGGACCCCAAAACTTGAGAAAGACACCTTAACAAAGACTCAATAGCCATTGGGCGACCCTATCCTTTTATGCATAGCCAGACCAATTTTTTTGGGTAGGTACACATAAGCCTGTGCTTTCTAGATCCACTTGTAAATTATTGTTTCATTTTGTTTACTTTTAGGAAATTGCATCTATCATATTATTTCATATAGTTTAATTAGGGTAATCATTCCAAATCATTTCCAATTTATTCTTAAGACTCAAATAGATGCAAATATAGGTCTGATTGACTCATCTAAGGGGTTGTAAGTTAATCTAGGCACCATGTTGATTTGCATCTTAATAAAATACTAAAAATGATGGCCTAATGACCTTAAGTTTTAGATATTAAATTTCAGTTTCCACCACATTTTTTATGTTTTAGGTAGTACAAGTAATTGCAGACCATTCCACCAAGATAGCTATTTGGTCCCAAGTATTTTATGTTTCAGGTAGAACTTTGTATTTTAAACACATTGAATGTAATTTGAAGTGGCCTTGGCAGTTAGCAGTGATGTGTTAAGGAAAAACTAAGTCATTATGGCCTTAGGCTTGGAAACTTTCCATTCAATATGAAATTATCTTGGGAATTGGTTCAAAAGGACATCCAACAAAGGCTCCATTTGAAAATAATAGTAATTGAAAAAAAAAAGAAAAAGGACTGGGTTGACATCATAGCACAATTCAACCATTTTAAAATCTATCAAGCCCAACTCATAAAATAATCCTCATATGCTTTCTCATATTATAGTGGTGGTCACCAATATTGGGATAAAATAGCCCTAATTTATTTCACATGAAGAAACAAGCCTCTCTTTTACCAACTTTCCAGTGCATAGGTAAGGACCCACATTTATCATAATCCATCTAGATCATTCAAAATATTTACACACAACTTAAGTGGTGATTGACATTGAATTATCAATCCATCTCTAGAGGGAAGATCTCTCAACTATATCATTCCAAGATTAAACACTAATAACCCCTAATAAATTATTATTAATGTTGAAATTATCCCATAGTTCTTGGTTAGTGGGGTCAAAACCTTGGTCAAATAAATTTTGATGACACATAGGAGACAAAAAGTTAACAATTTCACCCTAACCTACTTCAAATTTATGACTAGACAAAACATGCCTAAAAGGCCAAATCACATGACTATTGGGAGATGGTGTTGTACACCATTGCATAAAATGATTTATTATATGTTGTAATTAAATAATTATTTAGTTGTGATGCACCTTGGTGGTGTGGATAATCACACTAGGTAATTATTTGGGGTCCGCTTGATGTTGTATTGTAATATTGTATTATTATTTAATGTGTGGGAGACATGTGATAATAATTTAATATTGGGGAAATATTAAATAAAGTGAAGTCTTAGTACCCAATATTAAATAAGGGGTTAGTGGTTTTGTCTTC
>VDFB02159616.1:0-24526 GCA_007258455.2 Sequoia sempervirens | reverse complement strand
TTCGCTATAAATTGTAATCATATTTAACCGTTAAAATGCAATTTGCAACCGCCCTTGAAAGATAACCATTTCTTCACTTTTGCTCACCAAACGGTAACACTAATCTCGAACTGTAGTCAAATTCTTCTCAAATCTAAAATAACAACAAATTCCCAGCAAATATATTGAAGGCAGGAGAGAATACGGTAACAATAAAACTTACCTCTCACGCTTTCTACTTGCGAATGCGAGGGCAATTAAAACCCATTTTAAATCACTTTTTTAATACATAAATTATTAAAAATGGCATTGTTCGCTACAGGAGGAATTGAAGGATAAACAGAAGTTTCATTCTATTTTTGTGATTGTTCTTTCTTGCATTTGTCTCTAGTATTTAGATTTCTGAAAAAAACTAAGCTTCCGTTTCGTCATATGGCTGTAGCGAAGGGAACTACATCAATATTGAAGACAAGCAGGGAATGGAGGCGTACAAACTGGAAGCCAACCTTAGAGTAAAAGAATATATTAGAATGCATGTGTGGCAGGAAATTATTTCAACTATACGACTTTAGTATTTGCATTTAGTTTTGGTTTGGAAATGCAAATAGTGAAGCCCACATAGCTCAGATAGTTTTCTAGTTCCACTAAACTACATGCATTCTAATATATGATTTTCCCTAAGGTTGACCTCCATTTTGTAATCCTCATTCTCTCATTATGTTCAATATTGAAGTAGCTCCATTTGGAAAACATCAAAATAGATCCCTTCACCTTCCGCTCTCCTCTACACTCAATGGAAGAATTAACCTGGGCAATAAAAAGAGAAAATTAATGACTATTACTGTAATGCCAAAACAAAAAGGCTAAAAAGTCGTAATAGAAAGAGTTATTTACTTGAAACAACATTTTAAGTGAAGCTCATTTTACCATCCAAAGTAGAAGTCTGAAGGTCTCTTTAGAGAAAAACTAATTCATTACTTGAGATAGAAGTCCGAAATTCCCTGTAGAGAAAACCTAATCCATCACAGTAAAATAAGACAATGATCATGAAAGAATAGCAGTTTTTACACCTTGACAAAGGCTAATCTTTCAACTACAAATAATTTCTTGTTCTCCTCTTCTAAAAGCCTAGTACAGCGGATGAGTTTTGTTTCCTGGTCTATAACAAACCTCCTCTGTCAATGCAGAGAATATTTTCAAAGATTCTCTTCTTCTTCCTCCCATAGATAGGTTTTATAATGCAATGATTTTCTTATCAAATAAGAATTTTTTTTAAAGAAATTCTATAAGTTACCTCCACAAAAATCCCAATCTGATGATGCAAACGACCCACAATGCAGAAGGATGTTTCGCCGCTTACATTTAGATAGGCATGTGTTGATTATTGTCACCGTGAATCTGGGAATACCTGGACCATACTCTTCAGTTCTTGACCCTATACAAAGTATATGTCAATCATTACTGCACATAGAGAAGACCCAAGAGTCGCCAAAGCTAACTTCACGCAACCGTAGAATACAAACCGTATGTCGAATCGGAAAAAAAATTTATGGGTTTTTTTCGCACATGAGTTAAGATCTTATAACTAAGGTTTTGGCTTTTGGGCAATTCGGTAGAGTGCGGTAGCATCCGATATGTGCGCGTATGTCAAAAAGACCCCTTTTAGAGGTGCCGCCCGGTTATCATCACCTAATGTCCCAATACCCCCTACATATAACCACCAATAAAAAATTAAAAAAACACCTAATTATGTCACTTTTAATATATAATTAAAACTCTTTTATCATTCAAATCCGCTCTAAAGTGAATGGGTCTAATTCACGCTAGCACCTTCTACAATCAATTTCGCACCCATTACAAATCACTCCTACATATTAATCTCCTTACTAAAGCACCGGACACCAAACACATTACACCCCAATTAATCTTTACTTGGGGTCCGATTGACGCATATGATTAATGTTTTTTTGTGGGTATCCCATCATAACCATTCGCTTTGCCGCGCGCTGTCTGGAAGGTTCCCGACGATGGAGAAGGTTGCGGATGGCGACGGCTCCCCACAACTCCTCCACATGCGCACAGCTCCAGGTAGCATCTAACATCGTCTACCTTGTGAATATGCAAACAATGGTACTGGTTAATCATTTTCTTCTGCATCTTTCATGACCCATGAAGGGTTTATTCGAGTGTTAAGACCCGTGAAGGGTTTGTTCGACGTTTGATAAATTATTACTGCTTGTCTATGAAGTAAATCATGCATCTTACAACGTGGTAAATTCGACTGTATCATGATTTTGTCTGCAGAAATGATAACGAATTTCGTGGGTTTGTGAAAACCCTTGCTTTGTTTTTCCAAATGCGGGTTCTATTGTGCTTAAATTATTAAATACGACCTGGTAAAGTCGATTGTCTCATGATTTTGTCTCCAGAAATGATCAGGAATTTCGTGGGTTTGAACACATGTCTATAAAAACCCATGTCACTTTGGGCATAAATCGACAAACCCATTAAAAATAAATATGTTTTTGTGAAAACCCTTGCTTTGTTTTTCCAAATGCGGGGTTTATTGTGCTTAAATTATTAAATACGACCTGGTAAAGTCGATTGTCTCATGATTTTGTCTCCAGAAATGATCAGGAATTTCGTGGGTTTGAACACATGTCTATAAAAAACCCATGTCATTTTGGGCATAAATCGACAAACCCATTAAAAATAAATATGTTTTTGTCAAAACCCTTGCATGGTTTTTTCCAAATTCGTGTGCTTAATGAATTAATCTCATGAAACCCTTGTTTGGAATATTCTGCATCTATCTAAAAAACGAATTCGTGAAAACCCCTGCTTGGCTTTTTCCAAATTCGTTTGCTTAAGGAATTGATCTCATGAAACCCTTGCCTGGAATATTCTGCATCTATCTGAAAACACACTTCTGTATTCTTGTGACTGACAAATTATTACTATGAAACCCTTGGTTAATTTCTTTCAAAAACCCAATACATACTTACATACATATATGTATGGTATGTATGTGCACATACATACTTACATATATGCATGTATGTATGTGTACATACATACCATCTATAGATGTATGGTCTGTATGTATGTACACATACAGACATACATATACACATACATACCATAAATATATATAGGTCTGTATGTATGTATACATATAGACCATAGATACATACGTACATGTATATACATACATACATATATACATACATGTATGTATATATGTATGTGTGTATGTGTACATACATACATGTACATACATGTGTATACACATACAGACATACATATGTACATATATAGATATACACATACAGACATACATATGTACATACATGTATGTATGTACACATACACACATACATATATACATAATGTATGTATATATGTATGTCTGTATGTGTACATACATACATACATACATGCATACATGTATGTATAATACATACATGTATGCATGTATGTATGTATGTATGTAGACTATGTACACATACAGACATACATATATACACTTACAGACATACATATGTACATACATGTATGTATGTACACATACAGACATACATATACAAACATACATACATACATACCATACTTTCCATTGCACATACAGCAGGCCTCAGGTAACATCTAACATCTTTCTCCTTTGAATATGAAAACAATGGTACTGGTTAATCATTTTCTTCTGCATCTTTCATATTACAAAAATGTATGTATGTATGTATGTGCACATACATACATACATGTATATATGTATGTATGTATCGAAAGCAACGACAAGCATCCTCTGCACATTCCTCTAATATCCCAAGTATTAGGTAGGTACTTATAGTTATTTTCATTTATGCAGTGTCTTCTTACTTTATACATTCTACCATTTGTAAAGAAATTTCTACTTTCCATTGCACATACAGTAGGCTAGCATACATATATTTGTCATTTTACATTCTTTGTCTCTTGTTCATTCAACAAATCGATGTACATGTGTGTATCCTTTGCCTATCCTTTCAAAATGCAAACAATGGTACTGGTTATTCATTTTCTTCTGCATTTTCACGACCCATTAAGGGTTTATTCGATGATGTCAAAATTATTACTGCTTGTTTATGAAATAAATCATTCCTCTTACACTCCTTTTCGCCATGTGTTGTATATATGTATGCATGTATCTATGTGTGTATGCACATACATACATACATACATTTATACATATATGTATATATGTATGTATGTACATGCATACATACATACATACATGTATATATGTATGTATGTACATGCATACATACATACATACATGTATGTGTGTATGTATGTATGTGCATACATACATGCAGACATACATGTATGTATGTATGTACATGCATACATACATACATACATATGTACATATATACATATATATATGCATGTATGTATGCATGTATGTATGCACATACATACATACATACATACATATATGTATGTGTGTATGTATGTATGTGCATATATACATGTATGTATGTCCATATATGTATGTATGTATGTATGCACATACATACATATATACATACATATATATATATGTGTGTGTATGTATGTATGTATGTATGTATGTATGTATGTGCAGCTACAAAGACAGTGCACGGCAAAGCGAATGGTTATGATGGGATACCCACAAAAAAACATTAGTCATATGTGTCAATCGGACCCCAAATAAAGATTAATTGGGGTGTAATGTGTTTGGTGTCTGGTGCTTTAGTAAGGAGATTAATATGTAGGCGTGATTTGTAATGGGTGCGAAATTGATTGTAGAAGGTGCTAACGTGAATTAGACCCATTCACTTTTGAGCGGATTTGAATGATAAAAGAGTTTTAATTAGATGTTAAAAGTGACACATTTAGGTGTTTTTTCTGCTTTGTAATGTATATTACTGATATATGATTGTATGACTCTATGCATGCATGCAAAGCTGCAAAAAATCACAGATATATAAGGCTTCCCAAATGAACATCCAATCCAAATATAGTGCAGAATTCAGTCATATCATCTCTAAAAACCTACGTAACTGGCAGCTACAAATTCAAATGCTATAACAAATTCATATTTGAAACACAACAATCAAATTGAATGCATTCAATTGTCAGATTCAAATTTCTAAATAAGAGGGATAGCAGCCAGTGGCATTCACAATTTTTGTCCTCTACTACTATATTCGCAATTGAACTTGATTAATTATGTGTTGTTGTACATGCATTATTTCAAAGGTCATATGATGTTTGTATGTTACTAGCCTCGGTTGTGACTACCCGTGGTTGTAAATCTTTTCTTGCAGGCATGGGAGAACAAGGAGAGGTGGTGTAACAATGTTCATGGTGGGCAGTTTGGTAATTGTGTTTATCAACACACCAAATAATTAAGGATTTTTTGTTCAAATTGTTCTAAGTTTCAATTATTGTTCTATATTTTTTACTAACTAGTATATCTTTTATTTATTTCAATAACTATTGTCCATGTTTGTTTGTTGTATTATATTTGTTTGTTGTGGCAGGCATGTCAAATGGCTAGGAGGTTGTGAAGACCATGTCAATTTGTAAGATTACATATCAGGTAAAGTCTTTCAAGACTTTACTTTGGCTGTGACCCGATAGACATTGTGTTCATTTTTATTATTCATTGTAAACTTACATTTACAATTTACAATTAAATTAATTTCCAACTATATGTGTTCAAAAATTTATAGTTTCAAATAGATTAATTTATGGATATGTTGCATATAGATGTATAGTTATATGTATGCATATACTTAGTTGTGTATACATATGTATGTATGTATGTATGTATGTATGTATGTATGTATGTATGTATGTATGTATGTATGTATGTATATACCTACATATATATATATACCTACATATATATATATGTATGCATGTATACACAACTAGGGAGGTTGTAAAGAGCAAGTCAATTTGCATGATGACATTTCAAGTGAAGTCTTTCAAGAGCTTACCTTGGCTGTGACCTGCTAGACATTGTGTTCATTTATGATGTTCTTTTTTCTGATGATGTTCATTCATTAACCTGAACAATGGGATTTTATTTATGGTGGGATTTGTTGATTTTAGGTGATCAGATTAATTGCACAGAAAATAATTCAAAATCAAACAACATACATAGATGTGAGAAAATACATAGAAACTTGTTGAATTATTAAGTTTGAATTTTCAAAAAGTCTGATGTCAGGGAAAATACAAAGTTTGAATTATAATGTTTTCAACCTTTACCAAATGCATTATTTACAAAACATAGATCTTGAATAGAGTAGTGAGTCATATTTTTAAATCACATCAATGATAGATGAATACAACAAACACAAAACTGATTTTGAATCACAAAAGTATAGATCATTAACTTGGAAAGAAGACAAGGAGTCTTCATATATACAAAAAACACATTGGAACACATCGAATTAGATAATTTGAGAACACACTACCATTTAGTTCTACAAAATTAGACACTAGTATCCAAATGCTATCCAATACAACAAACTAGTATCCTTTGACTGTCCAATACAATAGTCCAGCATTCAGTTTTACAAAAAACACTCTAGCACACTTTGAGGTCAAAAAATTGACAACAAAAAATCGTAATCAGACATCGACAGATCTGATTATGAAGTGGTGTGTCCTTGGGGGTCAACTGACTCTGCGTCAACTGGAGAAGATGTTGAGGACTGCGGATTGTTCTGTATGGCACTTGCTATACAAGCAAGCAATGCATGATTTACCTCTGGAGTTAGCTGTAACTGTGGAGAGCAGCCTTCAGAAGACCCATTTTGTAGGCTACTAAGAGCTGCAAAGGCTGGAGACAAAATGTTAATCATGTCCCTTAAAATTGGATGTTGACTTGGAAGAGGAGTTGTAGGAGTACTCTTACTTCTGTTTCTTTCTGCTCTTTCCGCCTGCTTTTGGTTTTCCTTCAACTGTCTAGCAATCTTTGCTTGCTCCCTTTGAAGCTCCTTTTCATGTCGCTGCCTCAGTTTCTCCTCTGCAATTTTTTGTTTTTTTGTAGCACGCTCCAATCTATTTGCCTCCCTCTGTGCGAGGATTGCTTCTCTTTCTGCCTTCCTTTCAGCCATTTGCTCCTTTTTCCTTTGCTGCAATTCTTGGTTTCTTTGCTTCTGTGCCTCTTGTTCATTCAGCAAATTAAAGAAATCATCTGATGTCAAAATTTGAGACTGCCTACTAAGGCGTAGGACCCCATTGCAACCTCTGTTAGATGATTGGCACACTCGTTGTATTGGGAGTTGCAAAAAAGTGCTTCTGCAGCCTGCTGGTTGTTGATCATTGACTTGTGTGCATGGTACATAGTCAGCCTCTTCATCATTTGAGTCATTACCATCGACTCCATCCTCTTCATCATTTTCAGCCTCCCAATTTCTCCCAGTTGTGAAGTAATGGATTACATCTTCAGGATCAACATTCGGTGGTGATGGCATGGACAACCCTTCATCCACTTGAGTGAAATTGAGATGCACCCCTATGTTCAAAGCTGCATCTTCAAATTCAGATGGCAGATTCAGACTCTCTTCATTTTCAGCTGCCTGATTAGATGATCGAACTGCTGGTTCTTGTTGAATTTTTGTTGCCTCAATGTTTTCTGGATTTGGGGGAATGTTTGCAGAAAAGGTATCCACAAACTGTCCAATCTGTTCCTCATTCCAACCTGCTATCCTCAAACAAGTCTCAGCTGCCATGAACTGTGCCTCTTCATCAGCTGTATCACCCTTAGTTTCTGCTCCCAATGTCGTTCCTTCCTCTTCAACCACAAAAGCTTGGCTTGGCCCCATATCCAAGTCAAGTGCATGTCGATCTAATGGCCAAATTCCTATTTTTCTAAAACCACTTGCAATGTTATTAGGAGTCAAAGCTTGTGCAAAAGCTTTGTTGGCAAGTGTTGCCAACTCTTCCCTTCCAATGTCAAGTTGAGGATTTGCAGAGAGCCATATAGTCCTTTGCTGTTTGAAGTAGTGCTTAAATGGTGAGAACACACTAACATCAAGGGGCTGCAATTTCAGGACTTGAACAAATAGTAACCAGGTATAGCTTGACCTGCTGCACTAACACAAGCTAGAACAGTGATCCATTCTCTGATTTTAGCAATTAATTGTGGAACACATTTCATCCCTATTTTTGCAATAACTCTCATTGCACAATTTCTGCCAGCTTGCACACCTATTTCATCACAGTTCCATATGTTGTTGGGCCCATAATTAAGTTTGCTGTACAACTCCTCCAAGTTATCATAGAATGAAGAAACTATTTTGGGCCGCAACATTATAGCTCGATCTGTGTCCACTCCTTCGGGTGTTCGAATTGTCAGATCAGGATGCCTTTGACGAAATCCAACCCACCATGACCTCCCTGGTATCCCATTTGTGAATGGGTTAGGCCTCACTCCAACCAGGTGGGCCACCGTTGACTTAAGTTGTGAGACTTGAAGGCCATGGCCAATATTAGCCATATCTTTACACCATTGCACAATTTCAGCTTCTTCTTCGTCAGTCAGGATTGTAGGTGGCCCCCTCTTTTTTGTGGATGTCAGACCATTGAGCCATGACCGCAAACTGCTAGGCGAGATTCCCCATTTGATCGCTGAACCTCTGATTGTCATGTGATGGTCTTCAACATCTGCAATGGCTTTGTCCATGTCATCCATAGACCAACTTTTGATGCTATGATCTGGGGTTGTCACTTGGTCAGCAGATGGTGGTTCCATTTCTACGTCAGTATTATGAACAGTAGGTTCAAAACCATCATTTTCATTGGTCTGTGCTGCATTATCAGAAATAACTTCCTCGTCCATGTTTACTGCTGCCTCTTCGTCAACATCTGGAACATTGAATGTCACTACACGAGGTACTCTATTCAAGCACCTTAGACCCGATCTTTTCCTCTTGTGCCTTGGTGCAATGATTGTCAATGATCAGCTACATTGTAAGTGATCAAGTGTCAGAAAAACAGTGTATAAACAGTGCAAAACACAGATATAAATACAAAACACAGGTATAAACTTTGCAAAATATAAAACAGATCTATTTTATCATTTAAATCCGCTCAAAAGTGAATGGGTCTAATTCACGTTACCACCTTCTACAATCAATTTCGCACCCATTACAAATCACTCCTACATATTAATCTCCTTACTAAAGCACCAGACACCAAACACATTACACCCCAATTAATCTTTATTTGGGGTCCAACTGACGCATATGACTAATGTTTTTTTTTTGGGTATCCCATTCTTTAGTTAAATGTATGCATATATCTGTACATATACATATATATAGATATATATACATAGATATATGTATGTATATATATCAATGTTCAAAGCACATTGTATAGACTTGGGTTTTGAAAAAAGAGCAGAAGAAATTAACGAAGGGTTTCATAATAATAATTCCT
This sequence comes from Sequoia sempervirens, assembly GCA_007258455.2. NCBI lineage: Eukaryota > Viridiplantae > Streptophyta > Pinopsida > Cupressales > Cupressaceae > Sequoia > Sequoia sempervirens. Next base: position 15,082 of record VDFB02159616.1, on the reverse strand, counting down.
CACTGGTAGGAATACAGAAGTGCATTTTGAGATAGATGCAGAATATTCCAGGCAAGGGTTTCATGAGATTAATTCATTAAGCACACGAATTTGGAAAAAACCATGCAAGGGTTTTGACAAAAACATATTTATTTTTAATGGGTTTGTCGATTTATGCCCAAAGTGACCTGGGTTTTTTATAGACATGTGTTCAAACCCACGAAATTCCTGATCATTTATGGAGACAAAATCATGAGACAATCGACTTTACCAGGTCGTATTTAATAATTTAAGCACAAAAGAAAACCAAATTCACTTTTTTTTAGGGTATGTATGTATGTATGTATGTAGATACATACATACATATGTACACATATCTTCCCTATATCAACATGTATATTTACATACTATACATGTATGTATACATATGTGTATGAAAATACATACATACATACATAAATCTGTCAATGGGAAAAGATTATTAAGAGGGCGAGTTTATTTCATAGAAACAAAGCGGTAATAATTTTTTCAATCATCTTGAGATAAATCCTTCATGGATTAAAGGTAGAAAGATCACGGAAAATGATTAACCAGTACCATTGTTTGCATTTTAAAAAGATAGGCAATGTGGGAAAAAGGAGTGTAAGAGGAATGATTTATTTCATAAACAAGCAGTAATAATTTTTGAATCATCGAATAAATCCTTCATGGGCCGTGAAAGATGTAGAAGAAAATGATTAACCGGTACCATTGTTTGCATTTTAAAAGGATAGGCAAAGGATAGACATATACATCGATTTGCTGAATGAACAAGAGACACATAATGTAAAATGACAAATATATGTATGGTAGCCTATTGTATGTGCAATGGGAAGTAGAAAAATATAAACAAATGCTACGCTATTGTATTGGACAGCCAAATGAAACATATTTAAACAGACTAATAGACGTATATATGTGTTTGTCTATGTATATATATATATATACACACATATACATATTGAACCCTGATAAATGACCCCCCTGACAAATGACCAAAAATAAACAAGAGACATATAAGAAAAAATAAATAACAACTATAAACCCTGATATAAACACTGAAGTAAATGACAAATGAGGAAAAACAGACAAATATAAATATAGGTACCATAGTCTGCATTTTCAATGGATAGGCAAAGGAAACACACATATACATCAATTTGCTGAATGAACAAGAGACACGTAATGTAAAATGACAAATATATGTATGCTAGCCTACTGTATGTGCAATGGAAAGTAGAAATTTCTTTACAAATGGTAGAATGTAAAAAGTAAGAAGACACTGCATAAATGAAAATAACTATAAGTACATACTCTGCATTTTCAATGGATAGGCAAAGGAAACACACATATACATCGATTTGTTGAATGAACAAGAGACACGTAATGTAAAATGACAAATATATGTATGCTAGCCTACTGTATGTGCAATGGAAAGTAGAAATTTCTTTACAAATGGTAGAATGTATAAAGTAAGAAGACACTGCATAAATGAAAATAACTGTAACTACATACTCTGCATTTTCAATGGATAGGCAAAGGAAACACACATATACATCGATTTGCTGAATAAACAAGAGACACGTAATGTAAAATGACAAATATATGTATGCTAGCCTACTGTATGTGCAATGGAAAGTAGAATTTTTTTATTAAATGGTAGAATGTATAAAGTAAGAAGACATTGCATAAATGAAAATAAATATAAGTACATACCTGAGACTTTGGATATAAGAGGAATGTGCAGAGGAATGTGCAGAGGAATGTGCAGAAAATCTTTGTCTTTGCTTTCAACTTTGCTGGGAGTAACATGCAATTGTGAATGTTGCTGGCTACTTTCCCCCTCTTATTTAGGAATTCGAATCTGACAATTGAATGCATTGAAATTGGTGGTTGTGTTTGAATTTTGAATTTGTTAGAGCATTTGAATTTGAAGCTGCAAGTTACGTAAGTTTTTAAAGATGATATGCATTCAATTTGGTGGTTGTGTTTGAATTTTGAATTTGGTAGAGCATTTGAATTTGAAGCTGCAAGTTACGTAGGTTTTTAAAAGATGATATGACTGAGTTGTGCATTACATTTGGATTTGATGTTTAATTGGGGAGCCTTACACCTATATTTAATTGTGCAGGTACCTACAGGAAATGAAATAAGTACATATAGCTGACATGGAGTGTGTGAAAGACTGTGCAAAGGAGTTTGTGATTATGTCATCTAAAGCACCAGTAGCTGTGCATGTATACTTGTAAATATAAAATGTAGTGAGGGACAAACATTTGCAAGTGGGGGTAATTGTAAAAAGTAAATGATTTAAATAAAATTGTAAATGGGCCTTTTTATGTGCAAGTGGAGTTCTTTTATAAATGCAAAGGCACCATTAGTTGTGTACTTTGATTGGTGAGTGACTCATTCTGTTATGAGCAGCTATTGGTGTTGTAGTAATTTTCTATTGGTATTGTTGTAATTTTATATTTGTTAATAAAAAGTTTTTTAGTGGATCAGAGTTAAAAAAATTTTGGGGGGTGGAGTGAACCTGGAGGTGGCGGTTATTCAATGGGTGGTAGCTACTGGGTCTTCTCCCCTATTGATACGTGTGAAATTTATTAATAGGCTTTTAGTTATCATTTTTTTGGTTACTTTAAAGTCCACTATTGGGGGGTCGGGTTGACTAAAAGGTCGTCACTATTGGAGCTATGTCCACTACTTGCTAGTTGTTACGCAGTTTATGATAGTCATGTCAAGCTCTTGTTTTATTTCGACATTTCCCACTTTCATTTGCTCATTTGTACCTCCATAAGAAATGTGTGTAAAAAAAAAATTCACACAATCAAATCCAAAAGCTTTAGACAAAATTAGCATGGATTGTGGAAATCTAATAGCATTAGGTGAAATTTATTTTTATAAATTATAAAATTTTATTTTATTTTTATTTATAAATTTAAATTTATTTAAAAATATAAAATACATATGTATTAAATGTTGTTGTTATTTTAAATTTAATATTAAATAATTTTTAAATTTTTAAATTTTTATATATTGTATTTAAAAATAAATTACATTAATTTAATATTTTTTATTTTTAATGGATTGATTAATTTTAAAATTGTAATATGTTATTTTTAATCTTAATTCTAAATTTTATATTTGTTGAGGGTTAGGATTAGAATTATATAATGTTAAAAAATGTACATTTATTTTTTAATTTCGTTTTTTCACTATATTAAATATTTATTAAAAAAAAAATTATAATATATTTATTATTTATATATTATTAGTTTTTAGATTATATTTTTAAACATATTTATATCATAATATTTTGAATTATTTAATAATGTATTTAAAGTTAACTTATTTTGTTTTATTTCTAAGGATTTATTATTTATATTATAAAAATGGTCAAATTTATATAAGATAAATTTATTTACAATTTTTTTTAAAAAGTTGTCCTTGTCAAATTTCATCCAAATTTAATTGTTGTCAAACATGAAGACAAACTCAAATCTAACCTCTTTTTGACATAGGTTTTACTCTTAGAAATTAAAGCTATGAAACATAGTAGGGTACAACTAGATGAGCATTGTTTCTATTGCTCTTTTACCACTATAGATTATACAAGATAAAAGTTGCTTAAAAGTATCACTTAAAATTTTTAGAGGAAGAATATGAATCAAGTTTTGTAGTAAATAAATTTATTTAAATTTCCTTAGATGATGGCGAACTTTCTCTTTAGAATTTATCTTACACATGCTAGGGTTTTGTTCGTAGGATTTATCCTTACATATTACAATTCAAATTTGATATATGTCATTGTATTGGTCTTAGTTTAGAGATAATTATGACTTAGATCCATTTTCATTGTGTTGCAATGTTCATATTTGTTTATTAGAGTTTGAACTTTCATTATTTACTTGCACTTTAATGTATATGTAACCTCTATCATAATTGTGATTCATTATTAGATCACTATAATTCTTATGGACCCTTACCTTTAGGTACGGTATTCATTTGTGTACTACTAACTTTGGTGTGTTCTTATGCTTTATGCATTCAATACTTCTATCTTTTATGCTTTCATGTCCTTGTATCTTATGAATGGCAATGTATTTTGTATAATAGTGCTATTTTATCGTGTATGTGATTTCCCTTCTTCATTGAATTATCTTATAGCTATGAGATTCACCTTGATTATACATTATTTCAATTAGTGAAAATAATTATCACATAGAATTTTATGTTTTAAATTTCAACATAATTATTTAATGCGTAATGATGAGGTTATGTCTCTTGTTCCTGCACATCACGATAGCCTTATTATTAGATTTGTCTTCCTTTTGGATACATTTTATAAGAAGTATAATCATCTTTCTTCCAACAATTTTGTTATAGCTAGAGAGCATTTTCTTTCTACCCCTCATAATTCTTTTGTCTTATATCCATAGGTTTTCTTCTATGTTATATCTATTCTTACATATTTCATTCAATATATGAGTTTTGTTCTTGTATATTTGTGAACACCTATCTATGATTTGACTATGCTATTGATATATGATTTATGATGTTTCTACTCCTTATGATGTATCTACATGATCATTCATGTTTGTTCTTATGATGTAATTAATGACTTATGTATTATTGATGCACTATTGATGTTAATGATGCTTTAATATGTGATGATAATAAAGTGACTCATATTTATATGTCATCCTATTTGTTATTGTACACTTGCTATAATAATTTAGCACTAAATTCTATTAACATATCTCTTATAATTCATTGAACATAATTCTACTCCAACTATTAATGATGATGTCTCCTTGTCTTTTGTTGCATCATGTAATGAGGATAACCATGATTTTTTAAAGATGATCTGACAAAAAATATTTATTGCATGTTATCATCAATGATTCTCTTTTCTCAACAAATGAAGGTTAATGAATACAATCATGTTTAAAATATTGTTACAACTCATGTTGGTGATCCATGCATTAAAATCTTTAATGATGTTATATATGGTTATAGTAGAGGATTATGTTAGTATAAAATGATCCATTAACAAAGTAGTTATCTTTTAGCCTATCTAGGATGATCCTATTCACACTACTCTTAAGCTCATTTAGAGAGAGATATCACTTTTTTTATCACCGCATGTGGAATCACCAAGTGTTGCAACACTTTTCCATAGGGTCCTACAAGTGTTTGACTTTTAGAGGGATAGTCAAATTTTTACTCAAGTACAATCTCAACTCTTTATCCTTGCATTTATATGGAATGATACATTTTACATTTTAAAAGTTGTATGTTGCATATAATACATGTTTTCATCTTGTATATTATTTTATATAGAATCAATGTTGGATTTTGCAAGAGATATCAACTAATTTAACATAGTGTAAAAGCCTCATTGCAAATCACTTCATAAATTAGTTAAAATTTGATTTAAGTTACTCCAACATTCACTTAAGGTTGTAAAGATACTCCTATAAGGAAGTTCACATAGAATAATCTACCCATGATAATTCCATATATTTATTAAAGGTATTCTAAAGAACTATGATGTAGATCACAATGTTATCACAACTTGAACTAGAAATCATAATTTGATCCTTACATGTCTTTGTATACTAGAGATCACAATTTGAACTAGGCTTTAGATGTTTTTTATCTACCACATAAGATCTACACATCAAAGGAAAACATTTTTCCTAGTCAAGATTGAACTCAAGATACTTGTTATAGACCCATTGATAATTTATGTTTTGGATTTGATACAATGAAAATATTATCAATGCTATTTTTCTAGACATTAATAGCTAGTTTATTCTATTCATTTTAAGTTGCCATGTTCTAGCATCAGAAAGTGCAACTATCTTTTGTATAAATAGATACATGATATCCTCTTTTATTCTCATTTTTAGAGACAATTACACTCTATATAGTTGAATCATGTGAACCACTATTGTGCTTCTAATCTAAAGTATTCCAAATGAAAAGTGGCTCATTTCAATAGGGAAACATAAAAATATTAATTTCCATGGGAGCACTTTAATATTTATTGCATCAAGTCTTCTCAAGATGTTTAAAGTATACCAATCTATTTATATAATAACTTAGGAAAGATGTTTTACAATCTCATATCTTGTAATGAAATGATCAACTTAGAGAATATAGATTGATATTGCACTATATAATCATTATAATGTCTTATTGATCTTTGATATGTTAGTGTGAATAAGATATTTTACCTGACTAGTTTATTAGTGGGTCATATTCACATCTTAAGTTTACTTAGATCCTAGAAAAGCTTTATGGAATTCTTAGTTGTCAATTAAATCTTATCAATCTTTTAGCATTTAATTCTCAAGTCTTGTGTCATTTAATAATTATCAAGTTAGTTACCTCAATGTACTGAATTAAGATACATGTCACAATCTTGTCTAATCCTATCTATAAACCTTTCCTGTATAGGAAAGGCTTCATATACACATTTTGTATGTCCATTAATATCAATATAATCCATTACACCCATAATATGCATCACTTTGCTTTTTTTTTTTTCTCTTGTGGAAGGTATCTTTTAATTTGATAGGGGATCCTAAAGGATTAAGTCCATTAGCAACTCTAACATTTTATTAGAGCTTCATATCTATAAGCCCTTGCTAACATCTAAAAGGTAATTAGGATTGAGCTTTTGCTAGGTGCACTTTGGTGTAAATTGGACCTCAACATTAGGGGTTCTTTTTTGTGGTTTTGTGTTGTAGGTTTATTTTGGAGTATGCTAGTGCAAATCTAATATTACCATTGATTTTGAAGTATCCAAGAAATTTAAATTTAGATTTTATTTCACTCAATTTTCCCATTGTATGACATAATTGCAAAGTAGAGTTTGAATCTCAAATTTGGTGAGAAAATTTTTAATGGAGCACTTTTAGCTAAAATGGATGTTTCCATTGCATTTAGAAGGTCCAAAAATGCCTATTTTCATATAAAATTTGTTCATTTTTTATGAATTTTATTTTTGGAAAATTTTGATTATGCTAGTTCGATATTTGATCCAAAATTTCAATTTTGGACACATTTATAACTTATTTTCCAAAATTTTGATTTTTGCAAATGAGATATTGTTAGAAATATGGTTTTGTGTGATTTTTAATGGTAGAGGTTTCATTATTAAAGATATTTCTTCAAATAACCCATTTCCTTTTTTGGCTCTCGAGCTCATAACTTTTTGCCATAATTTTTTATTTTTGTAATTCCTGTAGCATTAGAAAGGTATTGAGTTAAAATTTCAAGTCATCCTTGAATTTTTTCTAGATTTAGCCCTTGATATATTTTATTTATTTTTATCCATGTTTACATTCTAGATGATTACTTAAATATGTTGGTGCTTGGGAAGGTGTTATTTTGATCAAATCACTTCATTTCTACCCTATTTAATGTATTGATCTCTAATTTTATCAATTGAGAAGTGTATCATTGTTGTAATTATGGGTTATGCAACTAAGCCTTCTATAATCATTTTGACTAAAGACAATTATGAGTCTTGGCAAAAAGGCATCTTGACACATTCTAGGTGGATCAATATTTTGCATCATCTTTATAGACTCATCCTTGAGCCAAAGACACAAAAAAAGAAATCACTTTTGTGTAATAAAAATGAACATATCATAGGATTAATTGTCCATCCTTTTTTTTTAGACCAATATTTTGGAGATCTATGGAGACCCACATAAACCTCCTTTCCTAGATGATGTATTAGATTGCCTCATTCCAATTTATTATGCTAATAATATAACATTTAAGGGTAAAAGCACAAAGTTGTGTCACACTTTAATAAAGGAAATGGCCAACATTGATCCAAATTTTTAACTTAAATCAATAAAAAATGACATATGTTTTGAATTTTAAAATAATGTAAACTAATGAAATGTGTATTTTTTAGTGAATTTTATGTTTGTATTTTTTTAGAAATATAAAAAAAATTATTATAATATATTTTTTTATAAAATTGACACTATAATTTAGTTGATGATTAAATGTTGAAAATGAAGTTATAGTTGACCCCGCTCTTTATATAGTAATTTTTTATTTCTTTTAATTTTTTTGTGTATTTATAACTTGAAAATTTAGTGCAAGGATTTATTTTTTTCCAATTTTTATAAATATTAAAATGTGCATATAATGAAACTAAATTGATTCCATTTGATCCCACCTTTTGACTTAACAATTTATCTAACATAGAAAAAAAACTATACCATCTTGACATTCAAGTCTTTATGTAGTGTATCATATTTTTTTCATTTTTGAAAAATAAAGTTTAGTATTTTTCTTTACATGATAACCAACCTTATATTATGGTGTTGATAACCTACTTTTAGTAAAAATAAAATATAAAATATAAATAATAATTAAACTATTAAAAAATACATAGTTTTGAAAACTACATTTATAGATCTACAAAAGACTATTTTTATATTTAAAAAATATATATATTTACATGAGTAGGAGTTGTTGAAATACCATTTTTTTTTAATAATTTCATTTTTTTGGTAAATTGGCCTTAAAGTGGTCCTAAATATGTATTTAATGAACAATGTTAGTTGGAAAATTTGTAGACATATCTAACTTAGCTAAGATGAATCTAGCTAGTTCATCTATTTGATCAAAATTGATTTTTAGTTATAAATACTTAAATTCACTTGTGTTGATAAATTGGCCAAAAGTGTGACACAACTTTGTACATTTACCCTTAATCATGATACCTTCGAAATTATTCAATATGATGCAACTCTTTAGCATCTTGGTGATCAACATACCTCCCCCATAGTTCCCATTTTCTCCAATTGATATCACACATCCATCTTCTATTGCTTCATCAGATTCAAGATAAGTTTCAACAAGAGCTTCCATTGATTATTTGAAATAAGTAAAGTTATATTCTTTTAGATGTATCCTTTTAGGATGATTATATAAAAGGTATTTAAGATTTCTTATGGAGCTTCACATATCATATTTGATGGACCAGTTTGAGGGGTTATATCTCCTATTTGATGAGATTCATGGAACAATTGTTGTCTAATCATATATGCTATCTTTGTATGTAGTTCAACATCAACTAGTACATGATCCTAGTTTATCACCTTTAATTTTTGTTTGGATTTTACTTGATTTGATTATGGCATCATTATCTAGAGAGAACTTGGCAACACGTGAGTATATTTCTAAGATACAATCTTCACACATTTGGATTCTTATTACTTCTAACTCATAAAAATAATCAGAAGCATTCCTAAATTTTTACTTGTTCTATCTTCTTTTGAAAGGGAGAAATGTTATTTGTAGGCATTGGATCATGTTTTTCCTACAAGCATTTACCATTATGGGGGGACTACATTGTCTCTCTCTTTCATTCCCATGGAGGGATAATTAATTGTATACTTGTGATGGATGTAGTCATTGGGGGTATCATTAAGTCCTCCATTCATTACTCTTTCATCACTTTTTAATGTTTGTTTTCATAATTTCTCTCTTTGAGAGGAGTTTAATCCCACTGTGTTTTCTCCTTTTATCTTTTTGTGAGAGTGCATTAAAAATGGGTACATAACATGTCTTAGTAGCTAGTACCCATAATATTCTTCTTATTTTCATCATTTTAATAATATACTTCTCCATAAGTTGTACTCAAGTGGGGCATAAGTGTGAATAAGGTATTTTACCTAACTAGTTTACTAGTGGGTTCTATTCACATGTTAAGTTAATTACTTAGGTCCTGTGGAATCTTTTTATAAGTCTTACTCATCACATATATCTTATCTTATCTTTTAGAATTTAATTCTTGAGTCATACGTCATTTGATAATTATCAAGTTATTTGTATCATTGCACAAGATTAAGAAACATGTCACAATTTTGTCTAATCCTACCTATCAACCTTTCCTATATAAGAAAAGCCTCATATGTACATTTTTTATGTCTAATATCAATAAAATCCATTGTGCCCATAATTAGGCATTATTTTTCTCTTGATGCTCTCTTGTAGAAGGCATATTTTGGTTTTGAAATTCAGCCAAGATAATTGAGGTGATTCTAACATGGTCAAACTCAAATATATTGATAATTGTTAACCTAAGTTCCATATTAGCATCAAAAGTATTTAAGATTCTTTAGTGACACAATCATATGAATACAATGATCCTTAAGGAAGCACTATAATAAATCCCTGTGATTTGCTCCATTTTTTGCTCATTTTTTGCTTCAACCCACTATTTTAATGTATATATTGCCATATTTTTGAAAACATTGGTGCCATTTATCAGGATAGTGCTATTTTTGGCATTTATTTGCACCGATCAGGACAAGTCAGCACTAATCAAGGCGCTCATTGGTGCCGAAATTAACATCATCTTTAGCACCAATATTAGCTCCAAGTGTGGCACTGTAGTTAGCACCTCTTTTGGCTCTGAGTCTAGCTTTGAGTTTAACGCCACTTTTAGCTTCCACTTTAGCTTTGAGTTTAGCTTCAGGTTTAGAATCGGTTTAGACACCCCTATATCAAAGAGACTTATTTATATGTCTCATCAACAATGTAAAACAATGAAATTTTAACAAGATATGGGCATATCGAGGAGAGAATCACTTATATCACATCGACAAGGTATATCTACAAGTGCTCGGTGAAAGACAACTGTTGGATATAACGAAGTAGTGTCGATGAGACATTGAGATATCGGTAAGACAAATAAGATTGTCTCATTCACACTCTTCAACTAATGATCAAAAGCATACACCTCTATACCACCGGGAAGGTGAGCAACATATGTGGTAGAGAGGTATACACCGCAACCCTATAGCAAGACGCCTTGAGCAAGGCGATAGTGCGGTAAATAGCAGAAGGGAAGGGAGAAACCCTGCCATACCAAAGTGAGTATAATAAGAGATGGTGGTAGTATGGTAATTGTGGCATCATTACAATTTACAACACTAAATGCAGCAAATCACATCAGTCACAATTCATTTGAATAAATCATTTAAGGAATCAAGAATATAGCTCACTAAAATACTCTAAAACTCTAATAAACATACTCTAAAAATTTCGTCAAAATCTTATTTTCAGACATAGCCCACCAAAATGGAGTTTTCATTTTAATAAACATACAATAAAACCTTTGTTGAAACCTTATTTTCAGGCGTAGCCCGCCCAAATGGAGAAGTGTTTCAGTAAAGAATGACAGAGAATGGTAAGGAGGCATAGGATTCATTGTTGTTTATCTCATTCCTACTCTGATCAACAAGGGTTACAATGTTCACGCTACTATTTGTAATCCAGGTATTTAATTAACATATGTTTGCATAATCTCAAATTCCTTCAGATGCTTTTGAAGTATCAATGTATCCTATATAGGTTTTAGAATGACTTCTTTTAATCTAAAAAAATAAATCAGATGCTTTTAAAGTATCAATGTGTCCTATATAGGGTTTAGAATAATTTCTTTTGATTTTAAAAAATAAATAAATGATGTATTATCTTGTGATTAGATAATGTGATGCATATAAAGCAAGTCCTTCATACCTGCCATTGTTCCAAACCACCACTCACCGCCTTGCTTAAAATGATGCCTCCATAAGTACAATAGCATGTTTTAAAATCATGGTTGCCAGTGATTGACCATTAAGTTCACTACTTTCATCAAGATACAATGAGATTTTTGTCTTCAAAATTAAGGCATTATGTAAGATAACATTGTGAATTGTTTGTTGTGTACAATTTGGTTTTCTTACACATTTACTACTTTGCTAACTGCCTCTAAGACTAGATATTGCACCATCAGCTACAATCTCAAACAACTCACTCACTGTCACTTGAAGATTCCTTTCATGAGCATCCTTGTATAAAATCAAACTATGCCCTATAGACTGCCTAATTACTAATATAGGGGACTCATTGTTTCATGGTATTTTGAGTTTTATTTAGAAAGGGTTAATATGTGGCATTTTTATGTGCAAAAAGAATAGATTGTGATGTAACGTTCAGGTATGGATGGTTCAGGAAAAATTGGATTGCTATCGGTGTCATAACCAAGTTGGATTGTACCTTGAACCGATGTGAAACACTTCCAGGTTTTTTCGCTCAAAAGCAGAACTTGTGTGTAGGAATTTCCAAATATCTGACAAAGGAAGTTCCTACATTCTAAAGATAAAATCATAAATCTGCTTATCCAGTTTCTGATCCAACCGTACATCTTTAATATCTAATAGAGAAAGTTTGTACATTCTAAAGATAAAATCATAAATCTGCTTATCCAACTTCTAATCTAATTTGAGGTCTTGAATATTGAACAGAGAAAGTTCCTATATTCTAAAGATAAAATCATAAATTTTATTGGTCCAATTGGAGATCCAATTTCAGGTTGTGAAGCTCTGATAGAGAAAGTTCCTACATTCTAAAGATAAAATTATAAATCTGTTTGGTCCAATTGTAAGGATTTGTCTTTTTAATTATACTTTCTGACATTTGTCTTGATACAAATTGTTAATTTAGAATTATGGTATTTCTTTTCTTCTAATGTGTTCAACCCTAATTTCAGGGAAGAGCTCCGAAGATGGTTCCTTCAGATGGAGACTACACTTTTCCACTATAGGTTCCATCTAGAAACACCAGAAGCTCAGGTACTGTCATACTCAAGTACAACAAAGTTTGAGGTTACCTTATTCTCCTTGATACAAAATGTTGTCCTTCAATCCCTCTTAAGCAAAATTCACTATTATAAACTTCATCATTGTACCTTTCATGCATTTGATTTAATTTGTTATGTGGAAACATGTTGTCTAGTCTGTCTTTGCAATTGATGACTATTGTGTAAGCTTTTAATCTACATGACTATCCCTCATGTTCAATTCTTGTGACTATTATGATGCTTGGGGCTTCTTACTTTTAACCATACTATTAATGAAAACTATCTTGGAATCCTTAATGATCATTTTTCTCAGAATCATGGCTATGTTGATAGTGGAATGTTCTTATTAATAAGGATAAATCTTTATCAATAAGGAGATTACCCCTTACCAACATACTCCACTATCCTTGCAAAGATTGATCTTTAATGCTTCATGGATAGTTTACTTGTGATTATCCTTCTCAAATGAAACAATAGGGCAGCAGGTTGGGCTCAGCCCTTGTGGGATCCACATTTCACCCCACATGTTGTAACCAGATAAATAAAATAATCTAATTTTATCTATACCTGCACAATGAGAAAACATGTTAGATAAAATTGAGCATATGATGGATATGTTTGATAACTTTCTTGTTTTCCTGGACATCTATGGTATGCAAGTTATTTGAATGCACATGATGATCAAATTATATGTTTATAGATGTATGCACATATTTTGATTGGTGATCCTTCATTTCTCTAACAACACTCTTCTCAATCAAATGCAGGGAAACTAGGAGCAACAAGGAAGACATCAACTTGGAGGCTTAGACAAGCGGGAAGACTGAAGATGATGCAAAACAAAGCAACCAGGATTTGTCATTGTCCCCTTTCTCTTTATGTGCATTTTTCTCTTTTCTATCTATAAATGTATAGTTTTTTGATTATATGCATTCAAATAGTCAATTCCAATACTTGTGTGGAACAACATACATTTACATTATCAATAAAGATTACATTTTTGAAAGGATTGTGCAATATTTCCTATATTATATGCATCTGCATAAGTGCAATCTAGTAATGTAATCTTTTGATTTTGTTTATGCACGTGAATGTAATGTAGCAGATATAAAAATGTACTTTACTCTTCATTTGAAAATCACAAAAACTATACTTGATTGAGCTATTAAATTTTGTGTCTTTACGAACATATGTTGATACAAAATGAATGGAAGAAGCATCCAAGTAATCCTATTTTTTTTTGCCAACAATTCATACCAAAGATTGAACAACTTAAGGTTATTGTAATAGGTAATTTGTATCGACACAAATAAATTTACTGAAGCATTTCAAATTTTAGGCCATAAGAATCATCCTTTTTTAAACATGGATTGTGTTGTAGCCAAAATTCCATCCTAATTATTTTTGCATACTTCCATTTTCACTCATCTCTTACATCCACCATATGCATAGAATTCATGTTGTAATAACTTAAATTTAATAAAATCCCTCACGTGAGCTTCCAAATAAAACCCTTGATTACAACATCAAAGTGTATTCCTCCTTTGAAATACTCCTATGATTGCTCATAGCATATCTCCAAGACAACACCATGTCGATGAGAGTCCCTCCAAATTCTCCCTGACATTAGTACAAAGCACAGATCATAAATGTAGATGAGACACCCCTATGTCAAAGAGACTTATTTATATGTCTCATCAACGATGTAAAATAGTGAATGTCAACATGATGCAGGAATATCGAGGAGAGAATCACTTATGTCACATCGACAAGGTATATCTACAAGTGCTCGGTGAAACACAACTCTTGGATATAATGAAGTAATTGTCAATGAGACAGTGGCATATCGGCAAGAGACATTAACTTGTCTCATTGACACCAACAACCAACATTGGAGGAACATAAGATCTAATGTCTATGAGACATTGAGATATCGGTAAGACAAATAAGATTGTCCAATCGACACTCTTCAAGTAATGATCAAAAGCATACACTGCTATACCACTGGGAAGGTGAGCAACATATGCAGTAGAGTGGTATACATTGCAACCCTGCAGCAAGAAGCTTTGAGCAAGGTGGTAGTATGGTAAACAATAGAAGGGAAGGGAAAAACACCAACATATTGCCATATCAAAGAAACAATGGGCATTTTAATTAAAAATCTCTTCTATAGTTATGAAATCATGATTAGTCCAACTAATGTGACTAATGAAAATATCGATGAGACTACCATAATTAATTAAGAACTTGATCATAAAGGTGGCACAAGCGCCATTTATGAACCAGGGCTAGATGAATTGTCTTGAAATTTAATAAATACAGCCTCAAAGAAGTTAAAATCATTGTGAATAGTAATTGAAGGATTTGGAGAACCAAGTTGGACGATGGTAGGCT